>JAKKPZ010000175.1:0-117038 GCA_022814885.1 Ditylenchus destructor
ATTTATTACATCTTACTTATAAACTTTGTTGCAAATGACAAATATTTTAATAATATTTCCGGTCAAATTGTCACTGAATTCAAATACGCGAACATAAATAAAATTTGCTATAAGGGTAGGATTTTGATTAGTGTGAGTGGTATGTTTTGTCTGTATTCGATAGTTGAGATGATTGGGAGTGTTCTTGATTTTGAATTTTAAAAAATAGCGTTTTAAGAATTTCAAAGTTTTGCAAAAAGTGAAAACTATTTCCGTTGGAAAAGTATAAAAAGCACGAAGAAAAACAAATTAAAATGTTGCCCGGCGAAGTCGGGCATAAAGTGCTAGTGTAGTATAATTTTGCCTACAGGTATTTTAGACAACTTGATTTTTTTGTATGACTATTTTTGACTACAAGTGTCTCTGCTGCGGAACCAACCGTTCGCTTTTGCTCCATTTATATGATCTTTGGCATATGTTCATCTTTGAGATAGAATACGGTGTGATATTGTCTCGTTAATAACTACCAAAAATATTTTTTATCATTGAAGATCATTCAAGATTATACTAAAATATCGATTGTGTCCGCACACGAATCCACTGCGTCATTGCCCTCGCCAATAGGCGTGCAATGAGCTTATTGATCGACTGGTCTTTCTATAAGTCAGAATTGGATAGGATTACACAAAGATGAATTTGTTTTTATTTATTTAGTCGGCCAATCGGAAATTTATTCATTAACTTAATTTTGTTAGGTTACCTTAAAACAATTAACTTGCCGTGCGATAGCGTTTGTATAAAACTCGGGTATTTCGCATATACTTGAACAATACCTCTAATTTTATTCCACTCCAAGGACGGAATTTCTACTTATGAACGGTGAACACCCAATTGAAAGGGTTTTACTTGAATTTTTACGAACGCCAAAGAATGCCAAAGGGGTAAAGAGACTCCCTTGGGTAATTTTAATTTTACCATAGGCTTTCTAGGGTGTCGCCCTAGCTGACCCGTAAAAAATTTTTGAGGAGGGGCAATTAGAGGGTATTTTGACTTTCAAAACCTCTTTTTCGAGAAATTTTTGGCGGGAAAACCAGAAAGTGCCATTTTAGTCCCAAAATTTGGCATTTACGAAAAATGCAAAAAATTAACCCCCATATTCCGGAAGAGTTAGGTAAGAAATGTGCGCTTAGAAAAACGATAGCGCACGTTTATGGCGAGTTGTTCCCATCTTTGGCAACACGATCAGCTGTAACTCCCCCATTGGGTGTTCGCCTTATGAACGATGGTCATTTTTGAAATTTTCCGTACAAATTTTCAGTTCACATTTTTCAGCCATGACCATATACCGTAAGTCCTCTAATTTATTCCCCTCAAAGAATCCCCTCTTCATTCCTTATGAAGTAATAATTTTCATATACTCTTTTTTATAAAACATTTGGCCTCGCTCAAATAAATCCCATCTCAAGTAATCCCCCTTAGACACCTTGCGAAACAATAACCCCCATGGGATTAATTAGAGTATTTACATTATATATTTGCAACTTAAAAATTTGCCGCACTGAATCTAGTTTTTGCAAAAATGTTATTAGAAAGTAAATTAGGCTAGAATGTTAAAATAGCATTAACTTTTCATTTGTCTACGAAAAACTATTTATAAGATGATTGTTTATAAAGCTGCGACAAATAGGGATTCTGCTTCCTAAATCCAGAATCCCAAATAGGGATTCTGCTCCCCTGTCCTTTTTTGCGACCAAAGCATTTTGCGCCACAAATGAGTGATATTACATCACGTCTTTTAACAATGCCTTATAGTCTGAGCTGAATATATAGCTCACAAAACACAAGTCGTGCTTAAAGATGACTAGTTATTTGACAAACAGCCTCTTCAGAATCTATGTACATCTTTTTATTTTTTATCTCCAAACTTTCTAGATCTCTTCGTTGGTCACCTCTCATAGACTGGATCGTACTAATTCAATATTTATATCTCATATACTTGCCCTTATATTTCATTTGTCTTATTTTCCATTTGTGCCAAATACGGGATTGGTTATTTGTCTTGGCTGAACTAATAACTTAATTTTTCTCAATTTTATAATTTTACGTATTATTTGTAAATAAAGAATATTATATCGTTACGTATTTTCTTTTATAGATGTAATACTACAGTCTAATAGTATTTCTACATTTTATTTATATAGATGGATATTTGCCATCAAAGGATTCGCAGATTCTTAACTTTTTATATCTTGCAAAAACATATGGGCTTATGAGGTGTTGTGTGGAACGTATTTTCTAAAATCCATGATACAGATTAATTCCCCAATCCCATTTGGTTCTAATTCCTGTGTGTTTTTAAGATAGATACCCAGAAATGAGCATAAATTTCAGGTGTCAAATACCTATTCATCCGGAAATCACATAAATATTTGAACTTACGAAATTAGAAAAATTTTAAAGAAATACGTTGTTTATAACGCAGGAATAGATAAAAGTATATTCTGCACATAAACCCACGTTCTATCATCTTTTTCGCAACTCGTTCCATAAGCTCTGGATAGCTGTTCCGGGCAACCAAGAGTAATTCATATTTAGATTACCAAAATTTTGAGAGGAAGATGCAATTCAAAATAACGAGTATAGTTCTGTGTTACGCTTATATTTTCTTACAAATAAATCCTATAGTTTGTCAATATGCGAAAGACGTAGAAATACATGTTAAGGATGGAGGTAAAATTTTACTCAGGGATAAAAAATGTTATCATTTATTCTGCAGAAAAAGAACTTGAATGGTATATGCATTGGTACGAATTTTTCACCGGCGAATTACGTAAGTTTATTTGATTGGTTAATTTTAGGATTCTAATGATGTAAAGTTTTGGCAAATCAGATTCCTTTCCTTATTCCACAGATAGCTCTAGTGTACGTGTCTTTTCCGCTACTTATCTCTAGGCTCAGCTTCCCCCTTCCATATATCGATCTGGGATACCACTTGTAAGAGCTCGTTGTAAAATCCAAAACTTTCCTGGCACTAAATTATTCAGTCACTGAACGTCTTTTGAATGGATCGACCAGAGGTCGATCCACATCAAGGGTCTAATTCTTGCGACAAGAAAAAATTTTCGTCTATTTAGCACAGCAATTCTGCTCTACTATCACAAGAAAGTGAACAGGCTGATATGAGCAGGCTTATGAATCAATGTCTTTCCCTGCTGTATGTTCTTGTCCTTCTTGTCAGCCTGTTCATTTTCTTGTGATGAGAGATTAGAATTAATGTATAAAATAGACGAAAAAGTTATCTTTTAACAAGAACTAGACATTTGATATGGATCGACCCCAGACTCATATACAAATTTAGTATTATTTTATGTGGCATACGAGAAAGATTTTAACTTATACCGGGGTCTGGCCCAAAAATTAGTGATAAAAAAGAAATGTAGTACCAGGAAAAAACTTCCTGGCAAGTTAAAATAGTGGCAAAAAAATAAGTCAGAACCTGCACAGAGAAATTGTCGCAAAACTAAATTTTTCTGTGCCACAAATAATTCGATTCATTTTTAGCCAAATTAGTATCATTTTATTACAACATTAATCAACCATTTTTATTAGTTGACAGATATAGCTCCGGGCGTACCGAAAAACAGACCGCTATCTTTTCTATTTGGTTCAAATCGCAACCAATAACCACAAAGTTGCCATTTGTGATTCACATTTATGTAAGTTTTTTTCTGAGATTTCAAATAGTTTGCTATCACATTTATTTCAGAACAAAGCAGATAGAGCACAGAACACGGCTTTCTCCACTAATCTGACCACTTTCGTTTTTACTAATGAGCAATTTTCTCAATGGAAGAGTGCAAATTATCCAGGTCCGTTGATGATTCATTTTACACCAGGCAAAGGCACTTTGACTATTGGTAAACCTGGATTCATGGATCGAATTGATGGAGCCAACATTCCATGGGAAACTTTGCAGAATTTGAAAACCAGAGGTTTGACCAATAAAACAGGAGAGCCAAGTCCGAAAGAGGCAGTTCCGGTTACGAACGGTAACGCAAGCGATGTGAAGAAAGGTCAGGAAACTGGTGCACCAGAGAAGAATCACAATACAGAATCTTGACATTAATTGATGAGCTATAATCTATCATTTTGTTAATCCTTGTGTGCATATAAAAAGGAAAAATTCCTTCGAGAATTTTTTGGAAAAAAACTTTCTGCCATAGCGTAGAACTATGTGTCCATTTGCAGACCATTTCTGCCTCTGGCATGGAAACCCACTAGTTCTCGATACTCGATTGTATCATTCCAACTGCTCCCGGCCACTGGGTCAATTATTATCGGTTGACGAATAAACGGCGACGTGCTAAAAATATCCTTAATTGATCATAAACACTTCAATTTCTTTCAAAAAAAAGCGATGTACTAAAATACTACTAAAAAACTACTGAATCGTTTCACTTTTTTCGCTCACTTTGTTAGGTTTAAAGTTACCTAAACCTCTTTTTAGGTGAATAGCAATTCCTCGATCATATAAGATCCAGGTAATCTCCACATACGCTCAGCAATAACATTTCTCATTGTCCAGTATAGTGCATTTGCATGCGCATTCTTGATTCCTATTTCTACTAAGCGAAGGGACAAATGCATTGTCCACACTTCCTTCCCCTTTGGCCAGTAGGCCGGGTGGCAGTATAACTGGAAGGCAGAAAAAGGAAAGAAAAGGAAAACCAGAAAGTAGCACTCCGTCTCCTCTTGTTAGAGAACAAAATTGGGGAAGGATATTTCTAACGGTCAGTTATCCTCGTCAGTTTCTTTCCCATGTCTTTCCCATGTATTTCGAAGGTAATCTTAATCAAAGCATTCAACCATACCTTAAAATCAGGTACCAAAAGGGAGACATTTAAACTAAGGCGCCATTCATGCAAAATTTTTAGTGCAGCGGATTTTTTGAATATAAAATTGCCATAATAATTAACTGGTTAAAAGTGGAGCGTTTCTCATGACTTAGCCATGAAATTACAAAATTTTCTTGTTTACACTTAATTTTCACGCTTACATATTCGCGCTTTTAGTTGTTCTGAAAATGTTGATTTAAATTAACGCACAATTGGCAAAATTTGCCTATAGGTCTCCATGGGAATTATAATGTGGGCATTTGGTGCCTAGGATGCTCCTTTAGGAGTACATGTAAACGTTTTACCCTCAGGAGTAATAGGAGAAAGCAAATGGCGAGAATTATCTATATGACCCAGTTTGCCTTCTCCTAACTCTCGCCGGAGTAAATTTTTTTTGTACGCCAAGGTACCCATTGGTCACATTTTAATTCCCCGATACTTTATCGCCTATTTTATCCTTTTGCCAAGCTTTGTCAATTGCGGGCCAATATTAGTTCAAACGGCACCATCCGTTTGTCATCAGAGATATTACGGAATTAATGTAAAATCAATTAAAATTCAGTGTACCAAGTCAAACTATTTTGTTTCGCTTTAAAAATTTCACTATTTGCCGATTCCTATGGAAAAAGACGAGCCTTCAGTTCGACCGAGATTAATTGCTGAAAGTGAACTGCCGCAAATGCTTGCCAACTGTAACTTGGATCCCGACAACCCTATGACTCCTTTATTGACTGCGTTTGCCTCGATTATTACTCAACAGGAAAACCTTCTAAAGTACATGTCAGGACAAGTGCACGATCTTAAGAGACTGACAACGAGAACATTGAGTAGCATTGACGCTAGTGGCTCAAAAATTGACACATATTCACATGTGAAAACATACGTGCTTCAAATTTCGGATATTTCAGAGATTTATAAGGTATTCAAATATTTATTAGTACAGTCGAGTCTCGATACGGTTCGGTTCCCAAAATGGTTATTTTATATGGGATGGACAAGCAAACCTTTGACAAGCACAGTCTCCCAATTTATACCTCGGCAGGTTACCCTATTATTCGAAAATACGAAAGAATTTACCATAATCTCTAAAGCAAACCCACTCTCTAAAATAAGACCATATTTGGGTCGACTCAAATTTTCAGGGAAGAATTACTCAAAATTTGAAAACTTTTTCAACTTTTTTGGAATTTTTTAAATTTATGATGTGTTTGTAAGAATGTTTGGTAAGAATGGGTATAATTTGCTAAATTGTCTAATTTTTCTCTATAAATATTGACAGAGAATAGCTAAAAACAGCTATTTTTCGCACTTATTCATTTAGAAATGGCAACACCTCACTTTGGTGCGCACTTTGGGACCGAAGGTGGGCGAAGCGGGGACAGAAGGTGAGCACAAAAGTGAGGTTCGACTATATATTTCCCTAAATAGAGGATTTTTTCCCTAATGGGCGATTAACCGGGACTCTTGTTTGCGGGGCATGATTGAAAATTTTATTATGTGTTTAGATGGATACCTTTCATAATCATGGAGAGGAGAACTACAGATATGGGGAGAAAATGATCATTTTTGTAGACAGCGAGGAAAATGTACAACGTGACTAATTTGGTCCAAAGAAAGTCATCTTATGCAAAAAGTTCCATTTATATTGAAAATAACCGGATTTTAGTCTCCAACCATCATATGTCTACAATGTTGCCTTATCAGCTGACCAAGCCGACGAATGGAATAAAATAGAGCAAACTTTGGGTAAACGCAAATTTCATCCACTCATTATAGTAATTGAATTGATAATAGGTTTTTTGTTCCTGCCATAGTTCGTTTATTTTTGGTTAGTAAGTGACATTTGCGCCAAACAACCATTATCCCGAGGTGCGACTGGCACGTTGTGGTCAACTACCCTTACAGCACCCTAGTAATTTTTCGAAAATCTTTTTTTATCAGAATCTGAGGAGCTATTTTTCTTTCTAATATTCTTGTAAGGTGTTAAATTTCAGGAAATATGCCGCAATTTCATGATTTTTCCACTCAATATCGATGGGATAAATATGAGGAAAGTATACCAAGTCCCTCATGGTACTAAATCTGGAATGATAATTCATGTTTCACTTGTTTAGCGCATAAATCGTTGTGTATTCAGTGCCCTGCGGTGAGAATTTTTGAGCCCCCGGTACTTTTCAAAAACAAAAGGGGGACCCTTTTGTTTTTTTGTGAACTTATTTTTGAGGCATTCTTAGGGGTGCTTGTTCCAAAAGCTGACCTCCCGGTAATTACCGGATCTACACATATGACCGTAGGGCCCTGTGTGTATTACTTATTTTATCTCTTGTCATAAATCCATTAATCGAAAGTTCTTGAATTTGCAAACTATATTCCATAACCATCTCATCGATTATTTTCGATACCGCTGATAACATTATAAAATACCGTCTTCCCTGTAACTACTACTCCCTGAAATTATTTCCCCCTCTAAATATTGCCCCCTGGAGCTCGAATGTTTTATTATTTCCCCATTTCTATTTTCTTATGAGAAACATTTTCCTCCGCAACTTCTTATATCATAGGTCATCTTTTAATCTCGATACTAATTTCGATATTTCTTGACAATCTATTGAAACATTCACATTACATTCACCTTTTTCTGTAACTTTACGCGGTCATTCAATTCCATTCTACACTCGTTCCCATTTGCTCGCCTTAATGTCGTTCCTCTCAGGACAGCATTTCCGTTTGAAATACATTTTCATCAGCGTGACTCAATCCATCAAAAGTTGCGGCGGCATAGAAAAGTGCAATGATAAGAATAATATAAGCGCACTTTTTACAAATCATTAATGTTTCTTGGCCATTTTGCTCTCAAAGGACAAATTTTATTGAACACGTCAATCTATTGTCAATCGGCCTCTCGTCTAGCTCGCAATTCCGGCTGTTATTTTTCTACGTCGTCTGTCCCGAGATCAAAACTTTGCTCAAAAATTATGTCTACTGAATCCAACAGAAATCTTGCCTATCTTACTAAGCGCTTACCGTCACTTGTAGGTAAGACATAGAATAATGTTACCTGTAAAATTGGAACTAAAATCTTCGAACAATGTGCGGAAAATGAACTCAGAAAATTTTTTTCTCTAGGTATTTAAGCAATATTGACTATGGAATTTAAAAAAAATTGTGTTTTTATTTCAGCCGAATATTCTCACAATTAAGTTTCTATTAAACTATTTATCCAACTGATTTAACTAGTCTAATTTAAAACTATAAGAAAATCAACGAATCATAGGATAGGGCAGGATTTTTATATTTTGGCTTGAAGGAATATCAAAAATTATTAAAAATGATTACTAATAAGCTCTTTTCAGGGAGGAATCCGAAGCAAAGTGTATGGTAAGCTACCTGGCGCTTTATCTAAATATCATACCTAATCTTTGTTTCAATTTCAGGGTCGAATTTGTGGAGATGGCAATGGCCACCAAAGCCGTCAATCTTGGACAAGTAAACTTGTACTGCATAACTGAAAACACATATAATAAACAAACAACATTTAGGGATTCCCGGATTCGCCCATGCCTTCATTCATGGCCAAACACATGCAAGATGTGGCAGCGTGTCCTGAAAGGACAGATTGGCATCAGTACGTTTTCCAATAAAATTTTCATATCAAAAACTAGACAAAGTTTGTCTTAGCTAAAAAACATAAAGATCAACAAGTGCATTTCTGAGATGATTGTACAATTTTCTTTCATATTGAAAGTATATTGGACTAGCTACTCGACAAATCCCCACACTTTGCTAATTGAATGATAGCATTTTAAAGGAGTACACCATCTAATGCTCACACATAAAATTTTACAAATTCTCTCTCTTTTTCCAATATGAGCGTGTTATTTTTGTTATCTAACAATCATTTTTCAAGCTTTTTTATCCATTTTCTGTGCATTTGAATAAAATTCCAGTTGTTCTTTCTTTGAGTTTTAATTATTGTCTAGGCCTAATTTTCTTTTCTTCAAGTCCTAAAAGAAGAAAAAATATTATGCTTAAAAATGATGAACAAATCAAATAAGGAATAACTGGAATTACCGTAATCCCTGTAATTACTCCTCCGGGGGAGTAATTTTTCAACTACCCCCGAGGGGGGGGAGTAAATATAGGGGAGGGGAGTAATTTTAGGGAGGGGAGTAAATATAGGGGAGGGGAGTAATTTTAGGGAGGGGAGTAATTTTTCAAACCTCGCCGTGCCGAAGGCACGGCGAGGTTTGAAAAATTTTTGGCGTTTTTGTCAAAATTGTTGGGATTTTTGGCCATTTTTCTCCAAATTTTTGTAAATTATTTTTCTGAAAAATTTGTCGAAAAAATCAATAGGGTCCCCCTATGGTTTTTTTGCGAAAAACTTTCTAAAAATAATTTCTCCAAATTTTTGTAAATTATTTTTCTGAAAAATTTGTCGAAAAAATCAATAGGGTCCCCCTATGGTTTTTTTACAAAAAACTTTCTAAAAATAATTTTTTTCATAAAAAGCCATAGGGGGACCCTATGGATTTTTTGACAGATTTTTCAGAAAAATGATTTTTCATACCATAGGGTCCCCCCTATGAATTTTTATGCAAAAAATTTTTTTTAGAAAATTTTTTACAAAAAAACCATAGGGGGGACCCTATGGTATGAAAAATCATTTTTCTGAAAAATCTGTCGAAAAAAAATCAATAGGGTCCCCCCTATGTTTTTTTTCCAAAAAATTGGTTTTTTAGATAACTTTAATAAATAGCTAAAAATAGACTATATTTTGTCTAAATTTTGTCTATTTATATTAGGCATACGAAATGCTAGCTAAAAAGAGCAAAAAATTGTAAAAAACCGCATTTTTTTGGGGGGGAGTAATTTTAGGGAGGGGAGTAATTTTTCAACTACCCCCGAGGGGGGAGTAAATATAGGGGGGGAGTAATTTTAGGGGGGGAGCAATTACAGGGATTACGGTATGTTCATTTGTTCAGAAAATAAATTGAGCTAGAAAAACAATTGTCGAAAAAAATAACACGCACTGACTCGAATTAGAGAGAAAAATGTTTCAAGTTTCTAGGTAGTTATAAACTGCAGTCGTTCTTTAATAAAAATTTTACCATAAAACTAGTCATATGACATAAGACTATCCTATGACTACTTTATCTCCGAATATAGACAGATTTAATGAGAGAATATTCTATAAAGCTATAATAGCAAATTTTTCTTCAACCTTTTCAGAAAACATTTTTACTAAATTAATTTCGGTGATTTACGTACATTTTATAAAGCAAATTTCGCTACTAAAATAGAGTATGAATTGCTCTACGTAAAATGGTATGTAAAAATTTTTTAAAATTTTTAAACATGTATAAAAACAAAAGAAAATTATAAGTAGGTCTATTCCAGATACACTCGAGGCTATGGACACATGCGGCTTGTGAACGCCATTTCCAAGCTCTACTCTCGCCTGCTCGGAGTGCAAGTCAATCCTCAAACCGACATTTTGATAACAGTGGGCGCATACCTTTCGCTCTACTACAGTTTTATTGGATGGCTCAATCCGGGAGATGAAGTCATTAGTAAGCGAATATCATACTTTTTCTTTGATGAGAAATCTTGATAATTTAACTGATTGAACTCATTCGTTTCAGTATTCGAGCCAGCTTATGACAGCTATGTAAGTCAAATCGAGATGGCTGGAGGCGTACCTGTGCCCGTTGTTATGACTTTGGATCCCAAAAAGAGCGACACAAGTGCCGGATATACCCTCGACTTCGATGAAGTCAGGCGGAAAATAAACTCAAAGACCAAGATGATTGTTCTGAATAAGTAAGTCTCAGCATTTCAAGAGTATAGTTTCACTTACTATTCTTCAGCCCCAACAACCCAACTGGGAAGCTCTACACCAGACAAGAGCTCGAAACGATTGCATCAATCGCAGAGCAGAACGATCTGCTGGTACTGACTGATGAAGTGTACGAATGGCACGTTTACCCTGGCAAAGAAATGATCAGATTCGGTTTGACAAACATTTCTAATCAGATATTCTGATAAAAATTATTTGTTTTCAGCTAGTCTTCCAGGAATGTGGGATCGAACAATCACAATTGGAAGCGCAGGTACAATAGTATTTTATTAAAAATAAAATGATTTTGTGGAATAAAGTACTTATTGAGATAAATTACTTCGGGCTCTACAAGCCAAGGATAAATTTGAAACAAATTTATTGACAGCATAATTTTGTTTCTTATTTAATGTTTCCAATTAATTAGGCAGTAATTTGCAGGATTTTGTTCGAAGAAAATTTTCATTCAGAAAACAAGTTATTTTATATAAACAATGCCTCATTTGTAGTTTGTAAATGCATAAAGTGTCTAAAAGAAAATTGTTAGCTAAATAAACTTCTTTCTAGGCAAGTGCTTCAGTGCCACGGGTTGGAAAGTCGGATGGTCCATTGGACCGGCCAAGATCCTGGAGCCTCTCAAGAAGGTCCACGAAAACTGCATATTTGCTCAGAACACACCCATCCAAGAAGCAGTCGCGCGTGCCTTTGAGCAGGAAACTTCGCTTATTGAATCTGGTCGGATCGAAGAAAGTTATTTGATGACGGGTCTTGCCAAAGAACTGCTCCCGAAGCGCGACGTATGCTGAGCTATTTAGTTATTAGTAAAGAACTAGGAAGAGAAAATGTCATAATACGATCAGAAAAGCAAAAATATAAATTCATGGTAACATTTTTCAAAATGTTACTTTTTGAGCGTTACTTCGCTTTGCTAAAATTTTGTAGAAAAATATTCAAGTACGTAATTTCCGTCACTAATTCCGAAAATACTAAACGTTTACCTTTTCAGATAATAGCGGAATATCTTAAGACTGCTGGCTTCAATCCCATCATTCCAGACGCAGGATACTTCATAATCGCTGATTTCGAACATTTGGGTATGGCAATTTATTTGTACTCGAAATGCAATTATTTTTGCTTTCAGAGGGTCCGTTCCAACCCGAAGATGAAACTGGTGCGACATTGGACTACCGATTTGTCCGATGGCTGTGTAAAGAAAAGGTGAGGTCTTCTTAATTTATTACAAAAACCTTTATCCGTTTCAAAGCTTACAATATGTTATTGAGTTCCTCTGTCAAAATAATGTATTGATTTCAAAGAAAGCTTAGACTAACATTAGCTTAGCTGGAAACGGAGGTCTTATTTTGTCGGGCAAAATGAAGTCACTTTTTAAAATAGTTTGTTAAAACATATGTGTGATTCATAGATTTAAATTAACCTGAAAATATTGCCAACATTATTCTGAATTTTTTTTGAGTGTTACATATTAACAAATCCTTGGTGCTGTCTTCTCGCTTATTCCCAAAAAATTGTTTTCGTAGTGTTTGATGCGCAGTAAAGCAAATGCAAAAAGACATATGAACTTTGTGTGTCATTTGTCTTTTTATATTATCTATTCCGCGCCGAACACTAGCAAACATTTGTTTTTATTTTTACCAACATTTAAACTTACGATTGAAGCATTTTTAGAAATTGGCCTCAATTCCGCCCTCGGCATTTTATTCGCCTGGAAATCGCAAGGAAAATGACCATTTTGTTCGATTGTGCTTTTTCAAGGTAAGTTGAAATGTTTCATTTTATTATCATCTGATTGTTTTGCTTTCAGAAGGACGAAACGCTCAATGCCGCAATCGACATCCTGAAAGGATTTTTCCAGAAATAAAGTGCACTTAACTCGAGAATTATGATGAATAGCGTCAACGAATTAGTCGAATTATACAAATATATGACGTAGTAAATCCACAAAGTGATAAATATAAATGTGATTCATAATTGTATATACTATTCAAATTGCGCAAGGTTTAATGTGTGTCAAAAATTAAAGGTGTGTGATTAATGGCAGGAAGGAATGACGCAGAAAAAATAGAAATTCAAACTGAGGATGGTTTGGTAAGTCAGCTTACTTAACTTGTAATGATTAGCAGAAAAGGAATGACGTCAATTACTAGTAGATAGATATATTGAGTGCCGACGGACAATTATGACGATGTATCTAAATGTACCGTTACGACTATTCTACCACCAAACGATTCTACCCTGGCTAAAATGCGTGAAACGGTATGCAAGAATAACACCGGCTGTAAACTATTATACCACAAGTTTGTGTGGGCTATATTGGACTTTGAATGAGAAATTAACACTGCGAAATGATGCGTTTTTAGCTAGATACGATTTCTTGGCTGGGTGGAACTAAGTCAATAGAGATAGATTTTCATATTATAGTTATTATGAGCAGGTTTAATTCGGAAATTCTAGTTGAGTTTGAGAGATCAATGAGTAGTCACGCATAAGGTATGCACATAAGTCATCACATTTTCAAGGTGGTAGGAAATTTGGCTAAATTCGATGCACGTCATTCGACGTATCTCATTTTTTGTCTCGATTTCATCTGTTCTGTTTTATTTTGATTTCCGAATGCACCTAGTGTAAATTTTATACAGAGAAGGAACGCCCTTATTAAATTGCGTAAGTTCCTAAAAGGTTTGGTTTATACTTTACACTAGAAACAAATACTTAATCTATAGTTTGCATGATCATGTTCCGAAATTGGCACTGTTACCTCCTTTGACGAATTACATGTCTATTCGTCCAGTTATGTTTTGTCCAGGTTTTGATTCAATTGCAAGAAATCTGATACTTGCAGCTAGGAGGAACGGCAACTCCTACCCGAAACAAACTACATATGGCCATTCTTTTATGAAAACTTTATGAAAAGAGCTTGTTATGAAAATGGAAAGATTGGCTTAGCTCCTTGTATAGGCATCAGAAAAAGTTGCAAGTTATTCCAATGTCCATATTTAATTTTTATTTGAATCTATTATTTTTGTCTGAACTTCTGGAAAATAGTTTACCAAATGAACATTTGGGCCGATGAATTTTTCATCAACATTAAAATGTATTCGACTGTATTATTATTGCTCTTGTTCTCGAAGTTGGTCGAGACGAACTCGACGCTGTCGAACATTGACGCGAAAAGTGGCTTCGTAACGCCGCGAAAATCTGTTGAGCCAGTCCGGGTGGGAGGTCGGAGGCTGAAGTATGTGCATGCCATTTGGAAGCATGGCGATCGCGCACCTAAGCAACTGTCTTATCCTGATGATAAATATGGTCGGTCATATTATGCGCGTGAAAGTTTTGTTTTTGTCACAAGTTTTGTCACAAAACGTAAAAGACCTTTTTTTCTACATTTTGAATAGAAACTCTTAGAGTTTAGATAAACTATTAAAAATATGCGGAAATATTGCCAAACACAATAAAACTTGTATTATTTAAAAAAGGATTAAAGAGGCATTTATCAGAATCAACTTTTTAGACATGACCTATTGGCCTCGAGGGTGGGGCCAGATAACAAACTTGGGTATGAAACAGATGCGAGACCTCGGACACTACTTTCGGACTACCTATGCCGATCATTTCATCTCTTCAGAATACGACCGAGATGAGGTAAAGAATAAAAACCGAGAGCAAATAATGTTGCAAAATTGTGTTTTCAGATTAGAAATTAATTTTAAAAGATTGATAATCATTATCATTTTTCTAATCAAAGTTAATTTTTTACAGGTAAGAGTGAAGTCTTCAAGTGATAGTCGAGCTCTAACTGCGGCTCAAGCATTTTTGTATGGATTGTTCCCACCGATTGAAGATCACGAATTCTTTGACCATACCTTAAACTGGCAGCCAATCCCTGTGCATTCATTTGGCACCGAGGAGTCGGATGTGGTACGTTCGAGATTAAATTTTTACCAAAAAATTTCCGTCAGTGAATGATAAAATTTCCAACTAGAAAAAATAAAAAATATAATCGCACACAGGAGCCTTTATTATGAGCCTTACTGTACCCTTTATGCTATTATATTATTATTATTATTATTATTATTATTATGCTCTATTTACTCTGCCTTAGATGCTGAGACCAACTGGATTCCTTTGCCCTGCCTATGAGAACATCAAAGATAAAGTAATCACCGCTGTAGAGATTGATTTATTGACGAAATATGCCGACTTGGTCGAATTTCTTCGTCCAATTATCTATCCGGGTATGGAAAATCCACCAAAGTTGCGGCTGCGCGACATTACAAGGCTCGTGGATATTCAAAGAGAGGTCAGATACCTTGGGATTAGCTTCGATTGAAATTTTATATATTCTAATGACATGCGTTCTCAGATTGTTCACAATTTGACGCAGCCGAGTTGGGTTCGCAAGCGCTGGCCTCAATACGCCAGGAAATCAACACTAGACATAGTTTTCGAAATGAGACTTGTTGAAAGAAACGCGGAATCCAGCAACCCAAGTTTATCGTATTTGGCCGGCGGGCTCCTTTTGGGTGACTGGCTTAGAAAATTGCAGTCGATTGGCAGAAGAGAAACAGTAAGGCCGAGTAAAATGATGTTGTACTCAGCGGTAAGTTTTTATTGGGATATATTTGTTTAAACTGTTCGTTTGCGATTTATTTTTTCTAGATAAATTTTTTACCTCCTATATTTTTTACATAGAGCCACGTTTTGGTTAAATCAACCTTAAGTTACTTTTCTTGAGTGGTACTTAAGTGGGATTTGTTCTCAAACGACTGGGTGGGACTTTCTAAAAGAAAAATTATTCAAAATCGCCAAACAAAACTGAAAACTGAATTTTTATTCCTTAAAATTTGATATGATATTCTGAAATTACTTTTCAGCATGACGCAACGTTAGTCTCCCTGCTGTACTTATTACAAGCCAATTGGGATGGCTATAAAGTACCTTACGCTAGCTGTCTGACACTTGAGCTCTATGAAGTGGAAAATGGATACGTCGTTGAGGTAAAACGCTGAAATTTTAGGAATGTACTTTAAAACATGACTGTTAATTTGGAAAATATTCTTTGAGAAATCAAAAGAATTCACCCTTGACGTGAATTGTGAATAAAAAATTTATTGCAAAAAGCCTGAGGTCGGAATTTGTCACGACATTGGTGACAATCTTTGCGGGATAATTTATTTGAATTCAAATTTTTCAAAAATGTTTGCAATTTGAAAAACTGCTTAAATTTGAAAAAATGACATGAACTGAGGGAAATATCAGAGATCAAATTACTTAAAGAACAATTTCACCTTTTGACAAGGAAAGTGAAAATCTCAAGACGAACCGTTAAAGATATCACACTTCTATGCTAATGTAACTGAAGTTTAGTTGCTCTTTCGACGAGCCGGCCTAAATGAGAAGTTGATTTTGAAAGGGTGCATCCGAAGTTGCCCTTTGGATAAATTCCTCAATTTACTCCGAGCAAGCGCAATATATAACACAGAGTCACTAAGCAAGGTAACACATTGCAATGCTGAACATTGTGTTTATGTTTACTTTAAAAGCACTGAGTAATATTTATAATTTTGTTTTGTGCGAAGAGCAGAAATTATACAAAATTTTAATAAAAATACTTTCAGAAAACAGAAGATCCCAAATTATCGCAAATGGAAAAAAGCGTCCAACATTTTACCTGTTTGGCTGGAAATTTTGTATCCTATAAAAATTAGCGGAAGTAAAACACTTCTTTTTTATCCTGGAAAAAAACAACTGAAAAATTGTTTCCTTTCATTAGTACATAAAACTTGTTTTTTAATAAAATTCGTAAAAATACACGAATCTCCAGAAACCAAGAAACATAAAATTAAGAAATAAATACTTACAGATCATATTCAGGTTTGCAGTCTGACGCAGCATGCCACTGGGGGCGGAGTTTCGGTTTCAAGAATTTCTCTTGCTCAATATTTGTTTTTGTTATATATTTTGAATATTTTAATTTTGCTTATTAATTAAAAAATTTTCAACTATGTACTTAATTAAATAAAATTCGTAAAAGTTTAAAAATTAAATTCACAAATCCTTAAAATATTTGGAAGGCTATGAGCTCTTGTAGCCTATTCAGCATCTCCTTTGGCACACATTTGCATTAAACTAAAATCTGTGACACCTAAAAACTTGTAACAAAAAAGCACTTCTGTGAAACGATCGTTTACTGTTGCAAAGCCAGTTCATATGTCCAGCTTTTTTGCTTTTATCATCATTATAGATAGCTTCAGGCATAAGAAACAAAATAAAAAATGTGTGGCATCTCGTTCATGTTTTCTTCCTCGAGTCGAATTTACGAAGTGAAAGTACCTGTACGGAATTATATTAAAAAGTTGCCATTGTTAAAAATGGCGTATTTCTGCCATATAAATTTGAAATAGTCAAAGAATTCATATTTTGATCAATTATTATTGCGTCATCTTCTTGCTAAGCGACGCAAAAGATTTAACGATTACATAAATAAAAAATAAATAACATCATTACAATTATGATACATGATGATGTCACTGTAATAAACAAAAAATGGAAAAAGATCAATGCAGTTTTGCATAACTTTTCCCTCTGGCATGTTATAGGAAATCTCAAATTTGAATGAGAAGCGCATTGTACGAAAAGTTTGAATTACGTAGCAGTTATTCGTCACTTTTCTACGCCTTTCTTTAAGAACATAAAATTGTGATGTCATAATTTGTGCGGACTGATTATTTCATTCTTTGAAAAATTATGTACCGTTCCAATTTTTCTCAGCTGTGAAACGTTTTTGTGACGTACTTACGGGATTAATTAGATTAATACATCCAAAATAGCAAAGATAAATTATAAATAAATTTATTTATTACTGAAATGAAACTTTGTTTGTATTCGGATTAAACAAGATAGAGCAAAATCTATTTACCCAAACGCACCTCTTTTTTCCTCCTGCTGATTTCTTGAAACACGGCCGCGCAAGCGGACTTTGTTCTTTTTATTTTCTCCTTTGTTAGAATAGAGTATGTGAGGTATGTATCTGAATATATCTTGGGTATCTTTTGGGTATGTTCTAATTTAAAATATCACTTTCCCTCTCAACCACCATTCCAAATCATTTGGACAATCTACTATTTTGCAGGTACAAATCCGATGCAAAGAAAAAATTAATTAAAATTTCAATCTCGTGTTTACCAAATTTGCAACATGACCTCTTTCTCTTCTGTTTCCGTTAACTTACATCACAAATCGCTCTTGACAAATGTCTGAATCTAATTCCCTATAGAAAGTCGAGTATTTTTGGTAATATGAGATACTTTTTATTCGTTAAAACGGATGCCAATTTACTATTTCATCACAATGACATCCCACAAATGCCGTCACTAAATAAACACTATGGAATTTCAAGGATGCAAAGAGGGAAATCATCTTGGGTGGTCCTTTGGGTTTTGGCGTCATGCGAAGAATCCTGTATCCAGTTCATTGAACTAGCGCTGGAAAAATTCGTTAGTGATAAAAAGTATACATTTTGTGGAAAATTATACATCTAATATAATAAGACTTATTAGATAAAATAAGCATGTTGGATAGGATCGAACGACATATTGTGCTGCATAGTAAGAGAAAGAAAAATCGGTATTTTATGTGAAAGTTATGATTTGAGCTTTGTACTTAAGTATCTAAAAAACTAATTTTTCATACAAGATAGACTCATATCCTTAATAGTATTCCATTTTTAAATAACCCGAAAAAATTGAGAAGAGTGCCAATTTGCCATATGTTTTACGAAAAATACAAAGATAAACACGTGATTTTGAATAGTGTTTCTCAAACAGTTTAAGCAATTTAAGCGATATCATTTTTTCCAAAGTTTTAAAAATTACGCCAAACATATTCTAGGAAAATTTTAGAGTAAATTAGTCCAAATTTGACACATTTTCATCTCCTCCAAAAGAAAATACTTTAAAATAAGCATTAGACTAAAATCAATATCCTGAATAAAACATCGAATCATTGTTCACCTTCAAAAAGCACATTTCCGGCGTTCTTTATGCTCGTCTGTCAATAGCTTAGGTCCATATCCGGCAACTGTGAGCCCCAAATTTGAGGGCTCTATTTTCTTTTCTTCCAGATTTACAACCTCAATTTTGGAGCTCTTAACTGCTTTCCACGATTAATGGAATCCGGAAACATTTTCCGCCGGTCCGCCGAAATTTGAGCGGAATATAACCCTTTTTGGTTGCATACTTTGTCTGCATTTGCATTGCTTCCTTTGCTCTAAATCCACATCAAATGTCTCCATTTACGGTGATAGTAAGCGGTGGGTAGTACTTGCTGAGGACCTATTCCTTCTAAACTGAGTTGTATCCATTTTTAAATTGATAAAAGTCATAATTACTTTCCCTTAGATATTTGATTATTTTATTTTAAAACTGCGTTAATCTTAAAAATTTTGGACTTTTCAGAATCTTTCCACTTTTCTCCCCCCTTTTTTTCTCTAGCTCACGTTTCTCTTAGTTAGTAAAAAACATAAAATTTTTTATCTTACTCATCTGCATTGGCTAATGTAACCCATTTTGAAAATCAGTGTAAGGCCCTTAATTCAGCCAAAATGAATTAACAATCTTTTTAAGGTTTTTTAAGACTCGAATAAAGCTTTGAATTTGAATTGTGCATAGCAGAGTCAATCGTGCAGTATCGATACAATCCCCTCGATATTCTTCCACCAATTGAGCTCAATAACTTTATAAACACAAACCATTTTTGAGTGATGATAACAAATGTTTTTTCTGACAAAACCTTTGTCAGTTTTCTGTTTACCATTTCAAAGATATTCGCGAAGGTGAAGAAAAATTATTGGAAAACATGAGTGTGTTTAGCTTACTTAGTAAGTAACTTACTAAGTTAGACTTTACTCTTTGGAAAAATAGGTTAATGTTTGCCTGACGTTCTTTCAGCCGAGTTAGCGCATTAAATTTTGTATGGGAAAAATTGTCTGGGCCACAAACAGGACTAAGTCGAGATTTATTTTCTCAAATTTCTTTCGCAGCATTTTTATACATCTTCATCTAATTGGTCTTCAGTGAAGCGAACTAACAGCAATAAAATGCTATGGAAAATAGTATTCTAGTCGAAAATCCTGTGTGCGGGAAACTATTTTCCAGAACCAAACGTATTTTCACAATACTAACGCCCATTTTCCTAAAAATGCCATTTTCTGAAAAAAAAATTATTTTTTTAACTGCATTCCAGCAGTAATTTTTCACATGAATGAGAAATGCAAATAACTTGTTTACCACATTTTTCTCCATTCTCATTCGCAACTGCAAATTGTTATTAATCTTCAGTCACGTATAAATACAAAGTGCTAAATATGGAGTCAGACTCGATTTAATGAGATGCATTTTCTCTTCCGGTGCAGCTTACGCCCAAACGCTCAAAGAACTATCACAAATTAGCACCAAAAGCCTCTAAATATGCAAGAAATGGAGGGCCGCACGTGAAAAATGAACGCCAAAGGTCATTTGTCTAAATGCATTTGACATATTCCGGATAATTTATAAAGGAAATATTTCTACAAATTTGAAATTTCAAATATTCTTCGTATCATTTTGCTACAATTGTCAAAAATTTATGATTGTCCATATTTGGCATATTATGTCATTTTGATATAGGGACGAACGCTTCCAGGATAATGACTTTTCTGCAGGAAAATGTGGATTTTATCCGGATTTGTGTCCGTGTGTGGGGGAAATCCCAGGAAAATTTAACCCGAGAAAATCCACAAATAACTTTTTTGGTGGAAGATAGAGCATTATCCAAAGCTTTGTCCGCATTCCTATCATTTTTGCCATTACATTTTTTAGTTTGCCAAATTTTTACTTCATTTTCATTCCAAGTTCGTTCGACGGTAGTTCGTTATATTTGTCCGTTTCAATCATATCTGCCAGTAGTTTTCCAATCTCGCGTTATTTTATTGCATTCTAAACATAGAAGCTCGGCAGACGCCATAAAACATATGTTTTCCTTCCGGCGGCAAAAAATAGAGTAAAAGAAAACAAAGTCTCCGCCGCGTTCGTAAATATAGATTAATTGCAACGGGGAGACGAAAATAAATGTACTCTGGGGATGCTTTGGTTTCTTCTCGATTTATTCACATATTGGCAGAATTTTAAATTTTCCGATCCAATCTTTAACAATGTTTCATATATTTTTATTTATTCATTCATATATTTTTATCCCCATTTTAATCTTCTATCCTAAATTTCTGTTTCTAGCTGTAATTTCACCTGTAAATTTTTTTTAATTTGAAAACCGCTGGAAAGGTTTTTATTTAACCGTATTTTACTAAATTTTGTCACATTCCGATCATTGTGAACCAGGCCCGATTTGGATTCAAAGGATCCAAATATAGATCTCTGTCTCATTCAATAAAACGAATGCCTCTCTTCCGGCCAAACCTCAAAGAACTATCAAAAGTCGCCGCCGACGTCCCTAACAATGCACTAGGCAAACGCGCACAAAGCGACACATAAATGATGTGTCTCGGGGCTTGAGGGCCTGGGGAAAGGCCTTATTGCTCATTGACTTGTTGAGAGACGAATGAGTGTATCTTGAGCCCCGGAAGACCTCCAGCTCTCGAACCGAGCAATTTCTGCAGAGAAATTTCCTGCACTCGATTCCGCTGGAAACCAGGAAAGCGAATAAATTCCCGTGGCCCGCAGAGCAAAGATGCTGCTTAATTTAGGGCTAGCAGGCATCACCCAGCCTGCGTCCTGACTGAGCTTATACGAGACCCACTCCAGGCTAATGTGAGGCACTATCTGAGCCAATAAAGAAAGGGGCGAAATAAATAATGAAAATCGACTTTATGGCCTTTTGGAATGGGAAACCTTCCGAAGGGGTTCTTACAATGATGGGAAGAGGGGACTTTGTCCCGGGAAGGGGTCTTTGTGTGGACAGCTGTGAATGTCTATCGCATTACTTTCTGGATTTTTGTGGATTTTTCTACCTGTCAAAACCGTGTGGCCAGTGGGGGCGCGATTTTGGGTCTGGACAAGACAAGCCTGGGTCCATATAATGAGCAATTGCTCGAGTTCTTTCGACTAAGCCGGCACACTCAACTCGAGACTCGGAGCCTATGAACCTTGAAAGCAAGAGGACTCTAGGCGGTTAAAGGGAGAGTGCGAAAATTCACGCCCTTTCCGCCTGACGGGCTCATTGGACTTTGGCGGCCTGTTAATTTTTCTAATTTATGTCCGCCTGATGCTCCACCGGACAAGGACTTTGCTCAGATGTTGGAGTTGATTGCCTGCGGCGTCGGGGTCACGGACTCGCCTGTAGTTTGAGAGTGCCTCTGGCGTAATATTTGACGTGGTTGCGTGCATTTTTAGAAGTGTTGCAAAAGCGGGTGTTGTTTATAAATGGAATTTGGAGCAAGAAAAGGGCATTGTGGGTCCTGCGATGAAGATCCTTTGTTAGATTTATTTATCATGTAATTTGTCCGTGACTCATTATTTAATTGGATATGTAATTTGATACAAACATGAATGATCAGCTTTCGAGGAAGACTTTTCCCAAAAGTGTCGTCAATGAGTTCAGCCGTTTCTCAAATATTTTCATGAATATTCGATCTGAAATTTTAAATGGCCTTTTAAACTTTTTATCTATAAAGTACAACAATTTGAGCGGTGATTGTCCACTGAAACATTTTTTAGGTGTTGCCATTTTTAACAATTGCATGTTAATTAATGATTTCCCGAATCTCAAGCTTAGTTTTTGAATTGGCACATTCTTAGAATTTTCAGATTTAAAATTGCCTGAATTTGAAGAATTTTGTTTGAAAATATCAAATAAAAATTGTTCCTTTCATATGGTCAACGTTATTTTCCCCACTCATTCCATTCTTGTCTTACGGACTTATAAACTGACACTAGTGGCGGGCCACAGCGAAGCTGTGGCAGCGAGGCTTATTTTGTGGCTTTTACTTTTGGAAAGGTTTCGCTGGCTGGGTAATTGGCTACTTACCTACTTACTGTTGGTGGGAACCCTACGAATAAGTGTGGATTTGTGGGTCGTTTTGGGGTCCTCGCGGCGCTTCGCGCCGCTCGGACCCCAAAACGACCCACAAATCCACACTTATTCGTAGCGCTCCTGTACGAAGCGTGAGTCATGCTGGGTCTCCGCTCGCTTCGCTCGCTACGACCCAGACGTGTGAATCAATACTGGGTTGGGTTCGTGAAGATCTCGGCCGCCTTCGGCGGCCTCGATAATGGATTGGTTTCGGGCGGCGCGGCTACTCGCCGCGCCGCCCTATGGACTTACGTTCACGTCTGGGCCGAGAATTCAAAAAATGACCTCGTGAGAGACCTGGTGAGAATAACACGACCTCGTGAGAATTGATCCCGAATCTGACGTCAGATTCGTGATCAGCGCATCCGAAAACCCCCGGGTGCCAAAAAGCAGACCCGTAGACACATTGCATCAAAAAATGTCATTTTTTGCCCAGAAAGTGGCTTTTTTTCAAAAATGCGCCAAATCAAAAAGTTTAAAAAGCAAAGTTGTCCAAAATCGCCTCAGAAATCGATTGGGAACATAAAAAACACCACTTTCCCTGGTCAAAACCCTTAAAAACACGTTTTCCAGTTTTGGCGCGAATTCAAATATTCAAATTTCAAATTTTTTTCGCGACCCGGTCCTAACTTTTCGAGACCTATCGAATGAGCTATCACTCGCCTCTGGCTAACGGCTAGATCGCGAGATCTGGATCTTCCTGACAGATTACAGAACGACATCAGAGGCTTAACTGTTGGGCATGATGGCGCTAAGACACTGCAAAATTATGACCTTCTTCATACACTTTTATGCCACTTTTATTTCTTTAATGTTCCATTTTCCACCTTATTCTTATATGATGTCACATAACGATGATCCATATGTGCAATTTAAAGGTCAGAATTTGTAACTGTATTTTAAAATGTATTGAATTTTATATCGAGCAGAGAATATAGCAAACATTTTGAGCAAACTTTGCCTCGTCAACAAATGCTCATACGTAAATTCCAACTTATTAATGATTATGCTTACTCATCATTATAACACTCGTAATTATTCATACACTCTAACCCTTAACATAAAAATATTTCAGTAACGAATCCTACAAACATAAAATTCCGCAAATAGAACAAAAGCAACCTTGTGTTATGGACATATATATTTTTGCAAAAATTGGTGTAATTAAGGATGGAAGTGTCAGGGAGATGAAAGTTTATGAAATGAGTACGGGGTCCGCTCCTCGTTATTTTGAGTATACAATTTCGTATTACTTCTTCATTTACAGTTGTTTCAACTATTTGGTCTTTTGTTGGAAAAACTAGTTGCTTTATTCATGATATTTTTGTGTTCCCATATCGATAATTGGTATCGAAATTTTACTTTGGTGAATTATACTTTTTTAGCTATATTTCTCAAATAATTTTCAAAATTTAAACCGCTTTTTTCCTTTTAGTTTCCAGAATTTTCATAAGTTTTTATAATTTGACTGAAGGCTAAAGGCATGGATAATATTTTCTCAAAAAATGGTGTAAATGCAGGATAAATGATTCTAGTTTAAAATAAATAAATTTCAATATAAAGTTGAAAATGATATAAAAATTGACTAAATCGAAAATGGAAAGTTCTATACAAAAATATCTTTTTTTAACTTTAATTAAACACTGTTTTTAAAAACTAAATTTGATTTTTATTTGATTTTTGGCAATTTTCAGGTGATTTTTAAATATTTTGCTTAAATTTGCAAAATTTTGTAAAATTTTGAATAATAATATCAGATTTAAATCCCTAAAATTAACCTTTACATAAAAATTTTGTAAATCAATTTTCACGAAAGTTTTATCTTCAGTTGAAGTTAAAACTAAAAAGCAAAACTTCCTAAAATTTTGCTATTTTTTTCAATATTCTGCAACTTTTAACCACAATTTGGCAAAAAATATGGCAATAATATACATTTATCTAAAAATAGTACAAAATAGTACTGAATTCCATAGGACGCACCCGCGGCCTCCGCCGCGGACCACCCGCGGCTGCGCCGCGGACCACACCCTAAATCCAGGATTTTCCGGATTTCCGGAAGCCATATCTTCCGGAATCCGGGTTTGTCCAAGCCGAGACCGGTACCAATCGTCTTGTCTCGCCGAGACGAAGCGATTGACGTATCATACGCCCAGATCCGAGGCGCGACGCGAAACTTGCCCTTTTACGTGACACACGTAAGTCACGTTTTCACGTATGTCAACCCCAATTCTGACATTGATAACCCCCCCCCTAAAATCATGGGTTTTTGGGGGGGGGTACTCGCGAGTTTGGGGTCCGGCACCGTATATATATATATAAAACTGTCTATATTTTGTCTATTTATGTTTGAAATACGAAATCATAGCTAAAAACACAAAAAAAAATAGAAAATTTAGCTTATTTTTGGCACATTTTGGGGGAGGGGTAATAATTACAGGGCTAATAATTAGAGGGGGGAAATAATTTCAGGGGGGTAGTAATTAGAGGTAATACGGTACTATATGATATAGAGTTAAGAAGTTAAAAATTTTAGTGTCACAGAATTTTGTCACAATAATATTTAGTGTCTAAATAAGCGTTCTGGATGGGAGCGAAAAAATTTTTTCGAAATTTTTTTCATTTTTAGGCCAAAAAGTGGCTTTTTGGCATAAAATTTTTTAGAAAAAAGCATTTTAAAAGTGTAATAAGCAAAAATGTCCGCAAGGAAACGCTAATGCGGAAACAGCAGGTTACCTTAGCCGAAAAACCGTTTTTACATTTTGGCACGAATTCGAATTTTCAAATTTGAAATCTGATAATTTTCGGGAAACCTGGCAACCGTCAGCTAGCAAATGAACTATCACACGTAAAAAACGGGAGGATATATCCTGAGATCAAAAAGTTGGAAAATAATATACCGTATTCCCTGTAATTGCTACCCCCCTGAAATTATTACCCCCCCTCTAATTATTACCCCCTGGAGATCGAACGATTTATTATTACCCCCCCTCTAATTATTACCCCCCTGTAATTATTACCCCCCCCCCCCAAAATGAGCCAAAAATAAGCTAAATTTTCTATTTTTGTTCTGTTTTTTGCTATTATTTCGTATTTCAAAATTAAATAGACAAAATATAGACAGTTTAGTCTATTTTTTACTGCTTTTAGCTTAAATGTAGATTATTGCCATATTTTTTTGCAAAATTTTCCTAAATGTGGCCAAAAATTGGCCAAATTTTGAGAAAACATGAGAAAGACGATAGAAACCACCGTTATTTCTTTTCTCGTTTTTATTATCTATAGCTGAGATGGGGCGCTTCGCGCCCCCTCTCAGCTAGGAAGCGGGAGTGTGCACAGCGGGAGATTGAGTTCTTCATCGCTTCGCGCACCGCCATCAGCGGTCAGATTGGGTTGTTCGGGAGTAGAGCAGCATGAGACTATTTCGGGCCTTCGGCCCTCAACAGCTGTTGTTCGGGAGTAAGGGTTGTTCGGAAGTAGAGCAGCATGAGACTATTTCGGGCCTTCGGCCCTCAGTCGCGGCCTTAGGCCGCGACTGGAAAATTGAAAAAATTTTTTGACAAAATTTTTTTCAATTTTTTTCAAAATTTTAGAATTCCGTTTTTGTATTTTTTTACTAGATTTAGGGAGTTTTGCTTTTTAGTTTAATCTGATATTATTATTCAAAATTTTACAAAATTTTGGCAAATTTAAACAAAATATTTAAAAATCTCCTGAAAATTGCCAAAAAATCAAATTAAAATCAAATTTAGGTTTAAAAAATAGTGTATAATTAAATTTTAAATTTTTAGAACTTTTTAGAATTCCGTTTTTGTATTATTTTTACTAGACCTTTATTTTCCAAAAATTGCCAACATTTTGCCAAAAAGTTCTAGTATTTTCAGAATACGAATACCAAAATTGGATCGAAAATTTTACTTTTTTACTTACGTTACTTACTAAAACTTGAATTTGGATTCAAAATGTTTTTTGAGATGAATTCTTAAAAAAATTCGAAAAATTAGATATTTTTTGTATAGAACTTTCCATTTTCGATTTAGTCATTTTTATATCATTTTCAAATTTATATTGAAATTTATTTATTATAAACTAGAATCATTTATCGTGCATTTTCAAGATTTTTTGAGAAAAATATTATCCATGCCTTTAGCCTTCAGTCAAATTATAAAAACTTATGAAAAAATTGTAAATACTGAAAGGAAAAAATCGGTTTAAATTTTAAAAATTATTTGAGAATTTTAGAGAAATTTAGAGATTTATTTTAAAATCATTCAGAAAATGGTAAACTTTCATAAAAATCTCTAGTTTCAGAAATTTAGCTAAAAAGGTAAATTCTGACGATAAATTTTTGAAATATTCAACCCCAGTACATTGAAAATTTTTAGTTTTTCGTAAAAAATTCTCAAAATTGTTGAAATATTATTACCCCCCTGTAATTATTACCCCCCTCTAATTATTACCCCCCCCCTGGAGCTCGTTTGAAAAATTATTACCCCGGGGTAGTAATTACTAAAGACCCCAAAAATATTTTTAAAATAAAAAAATATTTAAAAAATATTTTGGACTTTTTTTAACTAAAATATTTTTGAAATATTTTTTTATATTTAAAAAATATTTTGCATATTTTGGGAATTTTACTTATATTTTAGTAAATATTTTGGCATTTTTGGGCAACATTCGTGATCTTTTGGCAAAATATTCGCCGTTTTACAAATTTTTGGCAAATTTTACCAAATAATTTTTCCAGAAAAATTTTTTTACGAAATTTTTCAAAAAAAAATTTTTTATTTTGCCGTTTTTTTTCCAAAATTTGTTATATTTTGTTGAATTTTTAGCTTTTAATTTAGTCTGAAGTAACAATGAAAGCTAAAAAAGCAGAATTAAAGTCTAGATTCGGCAAAAAATAGCTATTTTAAAAAAATATTTTTTTTAAATATTTTGCGATTTTTTAAAATATTTTAATTAATTAAAACCGGAATTTAAAAAAATATTTTTGGGGTCGTTAGTAATTACAGGGAATACGGTAGTTGAATTGGAGAATAAAACACGAACATATTTCAAAGTATTTTTTCTTTATATACCTTGGCTTGGGGCTTAGGCTGCTGAGGCCCTTAGGCTGCTGCGCCATATTTGGGTTGCGCTACCTGCAGGTTGGGTGGCGGATGTACCTGCTGAGGATCACATACCTACACAGTAGGTAAAGTGCGTTAAAATAACCTGCTAGTCAGGTGACAGACACCTGCCTGGCAGGTACATGGTGTTTAAGTTCAAGCTTAAAGATCAAGCTTGAGAACGATCTCCGCCGGTCGGGAGTATTTTTTTCGGTATTAGCAGACCGGGAGGAGTAGAATAACACCGGTTTCGGGTCGATTCCGAGGGGGGGGGGAATTCCCAAGCGTACCCGTTCGGCGTTTGCATGCTTACATTCACATGCTTACAAAATCAAGCTTACCATAGCAAAAGCTTGCGACTTCGGCGTTTGCTTGCTTACAATCAAGCTTACCATCGCAAAAGCTTGCGAGTTCGGCGTTTGCATGCTTACATTCACATGCTTACAAAATCAAGCTTACCATAGCAAAAGCTTGCGACTTCGGCAGCACCGCCCGTCTGCCAACTTGCACTGGGTTTTTGCTTACATTCACATGCTTACAAAATCAAGCTTACCATAGCAAAAGCTTGCGACTTCGGCGTGTGCTTGCTTACATTCACATGCTTACAAATAATCCTCAAAATTATTGGTTTGCTTACAATCAATTAATGCAAAAGCTTGCGAGTTCGGCGTTTGCTTGCTTACATTCACATGCTTACAAAATCAAGCTTACACGAAAGTTCATTTTGTTGCACATTCAAGCTAAAAAGTTCGCAAAGTCATTCGGCGTTTGATGCCTTCAATGCTTACAAAATCAAGCTTACCATCGCAAAAGCTTGCGAGTTCGGCGTTTGCTTGCTTACATTCACATGCTTACAAAATCAAGCTTACCATAGCAAAAGCTTGCGAGTTCGGCGTTTGCATGCTTACATTCACATGCTTACAAAATCAAGCTTACCATCGCAAAAGCTTGCGAGTTCGGCGTTTGCATGCTTACATTCACATGCTTACAAAATCAAGCTTACCATCGCAAAAGCTTGCGAGTTCGGCGTTTGCATGCTTACATTCACATGCTTACAAAATCAAGCTTACCATAGCAAAAGCTTGCGACTTCGGCGTTTGCTTGCTTACAATCAAGCTTACCATCGCAAAAGCTTGCGAGTTCGGCGTTTGCATGCTTACATTCACATGCTTACAAAATCAAGCTTACCATCGCAAAAGCTTGCGAGTTCGGCGTTTGCATGCTTACATTCACATGCTTACAAAATCAAGCTTACCATCGCAAAAGCTTGCGAGTTCGGCGTTTGCATGCTTACAATCAAGCTTACCATCGCAAAAGCTTGCGAGTTCGGCGTTTGCATGCTTACATTCACATGCTTACAATCAAGCTTACCATCGCAAAAGCTTGCGAGTTCGGCGGGGGTCACTTGGGAATTCCCCCCCTCGAAATCTTACCTAAACCGGTGTCATTCAACTCCATTTACACTTCTAATACCGAAAAAAATAGTTTGCGTTTGCGAGCTCGCATACTCTTGAAATTAAGAGCACTTTTTTTACTCACATTTACCTGTCCGTTAGGTATCTGTCACCTGACTAAAGACCCCAAAAATATTTTTAAAATAAAAAAATATTTAAAAAATATTTTGGACTTTTTTTAACTAAAATATTTTTGAAATATTTTTTTATATTTAAAAAATATTTTGCATATTTTGGGAATTTTACTTATATTTTAGTAAATATTTTGGCATTTTTGGGCAACATTCGTGATCTTTTTGCAAAATATTCGCCGTTTTACAAATTTTTGGCAAATTTTACCAAATAATTTTTTTCCCGAAAATTTTTTTTACGAAATTTTTCAAAAAAAAATTTTTTTTTTTGCCTTTTTTCCAAATTTGTTATATTTTGTTGAAATTTTTTGCTTTTAATTTAGTCTGAAGTAACAATGAAAGCTAAAAAAGCAGAATTAAAGTCTAGATTCGGCAAAAAATAGCTATTTTAAAAAAAAATTTTTTTTAAATATTTTGCGATTTTTTTAAAAAATTTTATTAATTAAAAAACCGGAATTTAAAAAAATATTTTTGGGGTCTTTAGTAATTACAGGGAATACGGTAGTTGAATTGGAGAATAAAACACGAACATATTTCAAAGTATTTTTTCTTTATAACCCGTTGTATTATATCTGTTATATCACGAAACGCTACGTTAGTGCTAGAGATCGAGACATATCTCTCTATGTCTAGCATAAGGGTGACATCTCGATGCTTAATGAGATACATTTCGGTCAGATTTGCTAAACAAATGTCTGCGACGCAGACTCCAATAGACAATGTGCGAAAGAGATAGATTCAGGTAACAAGCGGTAATATAGACACAGATGTGGAAAGCACGCGTCGGCCCGGAAACTTACTGGGTCGAATTAAAAAATTCATTTATGATGAAATTAATAGCATGAAGCGTAGCTAAACTGCGTTCCAAAAGAATACGGACGCCCATAAAAATAACAGTATGAATAGAATTTATTGTGAAATCTCTCATAAATATTGTTTGACATATTTCATAGTGCCAAAGGACATGTTTTAAGCGTATTTTATACGATTACATAAAAAGTTTTGCTTAAATCGTTATGAAAGTCATTTATGATTCCACATTTCAGTATTCCAAAAGTATATGAACACTCTAGAATCTTCAAATCTTTTAAATAATTATGAGCTCCTGCATAACTTGTTGATGTCGATTGCAGAGCATAATGAATAAAAGACCCCTCCGGAGGGATATTGAAGAAATTAAGCCCGCCTCCAAAATGGGATATTGCCCAAATTATCAAAAATTCAACTTTTGGCGCGAATGTAAATTTTTTACACAATTTTGCCATTTTTACCAAATTTTCCAAAATTTTTGCAAGAAAATAAAATCTCCCAAAAAATGCGGAAAATTCGGTCAAAAATAATAAATTTGACCCAAATATTTACGATCGAAATTCAAATTTTAAAAATTTTTTGTAAAAATTGGCCAAAAATAAGCCCTCTATTTTGAACCTCCTTATAATAGACCCCCTAGAGGGGTATTGAAATAGTTAAGCCGCCGGGGCTTAATTAGAGAAAATACGGTATCATATATTCCATAGCACATTATTTTAGAGCAGGGTTTTCATAGACTCGGCTCCAAAAATAAGAACATTTGCCCCAAAAACTAAGATTTCGGGGTCAAAAATAAGAACATTTTTATAATTTTTTCAAACCATAGGGACCCCCTATGGTTTTTTAGCAAAAATTTTTTCCAAGTGCATTCTTAGGGGTGCATTTTTTCAAATTTTTAAAATTCGCGCCGAAACTATAATGCCAATATTTTATTCTGCATGAATGAAAAAATAGCGCCGCAGGCGAAAATTTTTCAATTTTAGGCGATATTCATAAAAATTTGCTTGGAGAAAAAATGGCATCCAAATAGCGCCATTTTTAGGAAAAGTTGCTTTTACTTCAAAAATTCCCATTTGAAATTGGATATTGCGTGAAATAAGGACAAAATAAGAACATTGGCCAAAAGTAAGGACAAATCTTAAAAATAAGGACATTTTATTTTTCTAAGATTTGGACCCTCAAAATAAGGACAAATCTTAGAAATAAGGACATATGAAAACCCTGTTTTAGAGTAACTTGTGAGCTTATACCTTATACCGAACATTTTTTATTTGGTGGTTGTTGAGATATACCAATTTAAAGGATAACACAGCTGAAATATCTGTCTATTCCGAATTTGTGGGTTTGTATAATTACTTCAAGCTGTCATATTCCATAGTGCATGGACTAGAAGGAAAACTTCGCCGCGATACTGGCACCATGGAAGTCAATCCGCTCAAAAGGCTGTGCAATATAAGCTAGTAATACTAAGTATTTTCCATACATTTTTAAAAATTTTTTGTACTTAAAAACTACTACAAAAAATTTTTAAAAATGTATGGAAAATACTGTGAAATCAGGCAATTTTTTGTACTTAGGTGTTCAAATTTCACAGAACGTCACGAAACCTTTTCATTGTTTTCGTGTTTTTGTACCCAATGGTGTGCTCTCAAACTTCCATATTTGGAAAAATTTTTCAAAAGCCATTTTTTGTAAAAACGAGTCATTTTTGACTAAATACCCATTATCCTTGTATTTCTGAAGAAAAATGAGTACAGAAACAAGTCATTTTCCTGGAAACATAAAAATTTTGTGTTGTATGCCAAATAATAGAGTTACAGATCCAGTTTGCTATTCATTGAAAAGTTTTTCCATTGCTGTGACAATTTTCAGAGTTTTTGACCAAATTGTAAAGTGGTCCTACTTCATCGTGGATCGGCGTAAACAGATCCAAAAACTTTTTAAAATGAACAGACCGGCAACAACCTTTTTGCGCATTTCGGCACTACTTTGAATGCAGTTTGTTGCGGTAAAAAAGATTTAGTAACGTGTCTTCAAAAATTTTGAGTTTGGAACAAATTTTCTTTTTCGCATGTGGTGGTCCTATTTAAATGTCCGCCTAAAATCGTGGGTCGGCGTAAACAGATCCAAAAACAGTTTTAAAATTAAAGGATCGCCAGCAATCTTCTTGCATATTTCGGCACCGCTTGGAATGTAGTTTGTTGCGGTAAAAAAGATTTAGTGACGTGTCTTCAAAAATTTTGAGTTTGGAACAAATTTTCTTTTTCGCACATGGTGGTCCTATTTCGATGGCCGTCACTGTATAACAAATACATTCCACGTCATTGCATTTTACTGTATGGTCTACCTCCGCATTACGTATATTGCTCTAGGGTTCACCCTGCCGTTGTGTAAAAGTTACTTACAGAAGTTACTTCCTACCCCTGACGCGCGGCGTAGAAAATATACCACAAAAAATTATAAAGAACACGAACCATTCAATACGCCCGCAATACATTAACAAAACTAGCAAGAATACGAATGACAACTTCACATCAACGTCACGGTTTGTCAGGGTAGGCAAATTTGCGTTGGTAAATTTTATTTCGTTTAAACCATAGCGTGGTGGTTGATCATTAGAGGCATAGGCGCAATTGAGGTGAGGTAAAGTTTTTATGGTGGTTGCGTTTTGAACACTAAAGATAGATTTCTTCCTACGCTCCATAGGTGTTTTCAGTTCACTACCCTACAGGAATAGAGAAATGGGTACCTTGCTAGGATTTGGAATACAAGGAATAGGAAACGGGTACCATGAGCACTTGCTTTCATTTCTACAATTGGGATCTTTGACATGCAATAATGAAAAAAGTTTTTGACATGATGAAGGATCCTATTTTCCATTAAAATTTTTGTTTTGCAAGATTTTTGAAAATTTAAACCAATTTAGTTGGCGCCAAAAAATTTTTGGCAAAAATTTGAATTTTTTTCGTTTTCGACTGATTTGTGGGCATTTTTCCAGATTTATGAATAATTAAATATAATGATTATAAATTAATTTCTGAACAATATTACAAAATTTTGAAAGTTACTCAAATTTTCATGTTTTGTTCTAATTTTTTTCTCCTTTAAAACATTTGTTACTGTGCTTGGTTGTAGAAGAAGAACCTTTTTGGAACAATTCTGCTGAAATACACCTATTTTTGACACTTTTGCCGAAAAGCGAAACTAAAATTTTTTCATGTGAATATCAAAGGAAAATAGTGTAATTTTGGTTAAAAATGATTTGACTTCACATGTAAAATTTCCTTCAAAATTTAAAAATACCAGAAGAAGTCTAAAAAAATAGCTAAAAATAGGCGAAACTGTTTAATTTTGGTCTATTTATACGAGATACAAACTAAAAGCAGCGAAAAATTTGGAAAATAACTTATTTTTGGGGAGGAGACTTCCATTTTAGGGGCTTTAATTATTTCAAATACCCCTTCAGAGTGTGTCTATTATAGTAATGGGTACCTTGCTACGATTTGGAAAGCAAACAAAGGAAAAGTGGTGGCATGAATTATTGCTTTTATTTATACAAATGAGATCTTGGACATTGATGATAATAATAAATGGTTTTCTGGTGTAAAGTTTTAAAATAACTGGCTTTTGAAACCGGGTGTTATCAGCGGGTTTGATTCTGTGCGATTATTTTCATATTCACTGCTTAGCCATATAATGCTTACCTTTTTCGCATTTTCGGTTGTCTTTTAGCACTCGTTTTCAGAGTGCCTTTAAAGTTTTTAACGGAGATTTTTGAGAACTTAGAGCCCTAAATTCAAGTATAGCATAGTCAAAAGTGGACACTAAGAGACAAATACAAAACACCTCACTTGCCCCGGTCTGACGGCTGGATCGCCAGAAGATATGGTTTCTAACATTTGCGAAATCTAAACTGATCAATGGTTTCTATTAAGGGGGAGATTCAGAATTTGAATTCCAGGCACCAAATCGAAAAACTTTAAAAGCATGAATGTCTAGAACAGCCGATTGATGTAATTAGGAACATAAAAAAGACGAAGACGAAATAAATTACGCGAAATAATCCCGAGCCGCAATCCAAGATTACCAATGCTTTAACCAATCATTTCCCAGAGTATGATTGATCACACGTTTTTGATGACCTCCATTGATTCCCAGATTATGATACATCATACGCAACTTGGAGTAATTTTGGCCAATTTTTTGGTCTCCTAGCTAAATTCTGATATTACTCTTATAGAGTCAACTTTTTGTCCTGAATAAGAATATGTAATTAGTTTTTGTGTTTTAGCTCAAAAATTTTTTTTTGCGATTTTTTTCTCGAGAGGCACTCTCGAAAAATTCGAGAATGAACTCAAAAAATTTTTTTGAGTCTCAACACGAAAACTAACTTCAGATTCGTGCTCAGCGCATAGAAATTAACCAGAAAAAGTGCTTTTTAGAGTTTTAAAAATTTCAAAATTTTTTTGAAAATTTCGAAACCATAGGGGGTATCATGTATTTTCGGAAAAATCGCAACTTTTGACCCCCTAAAAATTTGCAAAAAACGTCGAATTTCAAAAAATAATATTTTTCCCGTTATTAGGGATCCCCCAATGGGCCCTGTATACCGAAAATCAGCAAAATCCTACGGACGGGCATACGGGGGTCTCCCACGGCTGGGCAATGAAGGGTTAATAATAATCTTGAAAACTATTGTATAAAATATATCAGAATAATAAAATTGCAGATTTCCTGCCAAACTGATTATTTATGGATTTAGCCAGTTAAAAAATTATGTTTAAACAAAACATCTTCAAATTCTACTGACTACTTGCTTTATACTACGTCTATAAAATTATGCAAAAAATTGCTACATTACAGGGTGCCCCAAAAAAAGTGTAACACTTCAAACCCTCCTAAAATAACGACATTGAAGCGATCGGTCCTTTTTATATTCCTCAGGAGACCTGTACGAATCTAACAAAAAAAGATCACCCCGAAATCATGTCGGAAACCTAAAAAGGACTCAAAAATCGCCATTTTGCTGGAGTTTTGCAGTAAACCTGAAAAGTCGCGAACCTGCACGAAAATCGTCTCAGATGACCATACCGCTGAAGAAAAAGTTTTTTCTGAAGAAAAAATTTTCAATCAAGAGGTCCCCCTATGGAAACAAATCGAGTTTTCTGACCATAGGGGGACCTCATTGATTCGAAAAAAATTGAAAATTTTTTTCTCGCTGAAATTGTGTTTTTCGGGTAGCATTCCACTCGTTATAGCGTTTCATTCCGATGGCATCGAAACCTCTACGATCTAGAAATCTCACTAGCAAATGCCCAGGTTTGAAGGTTACCGTAGTTTCTGTAATTGCACCCCTGAAATTATTTTCCCCCACTAATTATCTCCCCCTGAAACTCGCCTCTGGAGGTGATTCTTAAAAATTAAATTTACAGAATTAATTAAATTCTGTAAATTTAATTAATTTCTTATGGAAAGATTCCATTCGACTTTGAAATTTTTTACAACTTTTCTTCACTGCGCCATTGTAACCCAAATTTAAGAGCCGAAATTTAAATTTGAATAAACTGTAATGCCATTCGGAATCAAAAACATCACTAAAAACGAAATACACCAAAAGATATTTCGAATCAATTCCCCGTCCCTGCCTCCATATCAAATTACAAACCAGTATTAAATATTTTTTAACTTTTCAATTTTTTCTTACATTTGACCTCATTTTTCACAACTTTCTGTGTTTTACCATTTTTTATAACCACTTACATATAATAATAAAATAGCATCAAGGTTCACCAGAACATCAAAACTCCCTCTCCAATTGTTAATCTCATATCGAACTCTTGCGACTACCGCGACATTTCCCTCCACATTAAATTGGTGTACTTGCATTTAGTTAGAGCGGATTAGTTCGCAACCGGCTGCTAACTTTATTCGATTCTCTTTGGGTTTTGCCCGGCTCTGTTGACTTTTTGCTCCGCTATAAACTCTAATTGGCGTTCTTTGTGTCCGGAAATGTTTTTAATCCTCAGAAAATACTAAAATCTGCATGATTTTCTCGTGATGTGTCTCGAGTTGTTATTAATACCGTAAACGTTTATTGAAGGAGACTCTAATATTAGGTTGTTTGCTAATTGCCGCGACATCCGGGTGAATTTTTTCTCACGACTGGGATTAAGATAGCTGTTGATTTTCTTGTCCGCTTTTAGAATATTTCGAGCAAAAGTCGGCGGAGTATTTGCACTATTCTTGCGGCGGAAAATTTGTGTCTGAATTTTGTGCCTTAAAGGAACATCGCTCTCTCCCTTTGAATATGTAATTATGTCCTAATTGTTAGATTACTCAATTTTTTGAACAAAGAAATGACCATAGGTATACAATTTAAACTTATCTGTTTGGGAAACACTCACTTGGAAAATCTGAACTATTCGGTCTGAGCCAATGCCCTTTTAAATGTTAGTATTCCAATTTATTGAATTGAATTGAATATATATTCTCAGAGGCATAGTACATACACTGACGTGAGAAATATGAAGAGACAAAACAAGTTATAATGAAGTGGTCGAAGTATGTTGATGTTTATAGCAACTGTAGTAGATTTAGCGCCAGACATAGTATGCGGAGATATCAACTCACAACGTCCTCACCTTTAAGAAGCCAAGTACCGGTAGAGTTTCTAATTTAATAGATCGTGTTAGAGGGTGCCTCTTAAGAGTTACAAAGACATAAAATTCAAAAATGTTAATTCTAAACTGTCACTTTTTTCATGCATGGAACACTGTAAATAATTGTTCAAAATTACGCATCTGTAGGTACTAACTCCATAGTAAGGGCCCTGACCATACTACTGGTGGTAGTGTCATATTGAGTTACAACGCAGTCATTCGGCCAAACATTCCCGTTTAAATGTCCTAATTACGTTAGACTACTTCTCAATTTTTGGAACAGAAAATGTTCATAGGTACACAATTTAAACCTATCTGTTTTGGAAGATCTTTTTTAATTTTGCGTAAGATGTCACTATCAATTTTGGGGTGAGATATTTTGTGATGAAAAATTACTAACGTATTAATCAGCATTTTCTCTTCTTTAATAAAAAAATTGCATTTTAAAATTGCCTTGAAAATAAACAAGGTCGACTAAATTTCGATGGAGATTTTGGCAAAAGCGCTTAATTATAATTCAATACAAAACAGGATCTGTTTCTATTAAACTTTAACACAGTTCTCGATTCTAATTTGATTACATTAGCGTATTTCCGCGGATAATCACATTTGAGATCACTTATTTATTTTGCAAGGGTTTATTGTGTTTACTTGAGTGATTATATTTGCGTGAAATCATATTTACGTAAAGGCATTTACCGGAATTAATTACCGTAAATCCTCTAATAAGTCCCCCGGGGGACTTATTGTTTCGTAAGGGTTTTCAAAAAAAATTTTAAATTTCAAACTCAAATTTCTCCGTTATTTTCGATGACAAAGTTTTGGCATTGGGGTTTTTCTTACGTAACTCAACGAGATCTACACGAATATGCACTTAGTTTTTTTCGGGCGAGACCGCAAGTACGTTTGGCATTCTGTTTGAGGGGGGACTTATTTGAGGGGAGGGACTTAATTGAGGGGAGGGACTTATTAGAGTATTTACGGTAGTTTAGTTTGAATGATTGGGAACCTAAGAATGTTGGGAATCTAGTAAATGATCCGACAAAAAATTATTAGGTCCTTTTAAGGAATCCCAAGATTTCCAAATTAAAAATCTTAGCTCCAAATTTCGACAAAGCTTTAAGCATTAATTAGGTGTACTCTGAAATCGTTTGCAAGCTCCAAATTAATAATCTCTACTACTTGCATTAATATTCGATGTGTACAAATTCTCCTTTCAAAACCGTCAATCAAACTTGACAGGTGTGCAATACAGTCGCTCCAATGGAAATCAATATGTCACATTTGCCTCTATATATTTGTCCATTCGCATTCCCCATACCGCTGCTGACTATACCTGACGTCAACATTGGTTTACTTTGCGCAAACTGAGATTTTAAATCGGTACAAAGTATAAACTTACTGTCCCAGATTGCTAACTTCTTCAAAATTGCTCTTATCTTGATTTCTCTGAGTATTCAAAATTAAACGCTCCTCTCTTTTACATTTATTCCGAAAAATTTTCACTCTTATAGCCAGTCTATTTTATTCATAACCGTTATCCGAATGATTGCCCTGATTTTTAGTCTCAACTTTTTTACATACCCGTTAAGGAATAATAAGAAACTAAATTAAAAACAATAAATAGCATTACACTTAAAATAAACATCGAATGTTAATAATTATTAGACGTTTTGACAAAACTTTCACATAGTCGTAAAAATAGAAAATACAGCTTGTGAGACTATGCATTGAGCGTCACTAAAGTTCTCATGAGGAGTTGACGAAAGTTGTTTACGATAAGTTTTACTTACCTTTGACAGTCTTCTCCTTTTCTCTTTGTGATTGGCTGATGAATAACAGTAATTTTGGGTAAAACTCCCTTAAATGCAAACTTCCGCTTTCAAATCAAATCCATAAAAATCGGCGACTTTTTCCTAGGGTTGTCCGGTGAATTTTGTACGAGAAAAGAATTTTTCTCGCCGGGGTTTTGTCTGCAAGTTGCTTTGCCCTTGTAAATCAATCCATACTGACTGTAACTGTAGTTTCTTGTATGTTTTGTGATATCGTTTTCGATAATTTTGGAAAAGCTCACAGAAATTTGCTTTTGTTTATAAAATTTTCTGCCAGGTACAGCTCTATGATTTCTATGTGGTCTCTATTTCCTTCGCAATAACCTTTAGTCATATAAGTGAAATTCAATAATACTTCAACTTCCTCAGCTTCCCACATGGCACACCAAACGATATTTAAGCTGTGTTTACTTTTTCCTGAAGGCATCGCATATCCGTTCACAAAAATCATTGAAGTTTCCATTTTAAGGATAGCTTATTTGCAACGGAAGTCGATTCAAGACAAAATATAAAACGGCCCCATATGATAACAGGCCATTATCTCTCGATTTGTGTTCCTTTATGTCAATAGCATAGCTTAAGCTCAAGCTAAATCTCACTATTAATCAGCTACTCCATATATAGTGGTCCAATATTGCGAAGATGTGGAGCTACGAATAATAAACCTCACTATACGCTTGCGTTTAAGTCTAGGCTATGAGTTTGAGCTTAAACTTGAGGTCTAAACTTGCAAGTTCGTTTGAGCTCAATTTCTGAGGTTGAGTTTAATTGACTCCGTATGTAGAATTCAGATCTTAAATCTATTCCTAGATTTTAAAGAACTAGAATTGAAGTATTATTTTAGAAGTAGCCGCCTTCATTCTCGGAAATATAACTTACACAATTTCTCTGTAAGGTTCAAGTTTCAGAATTCCCACGTGGCTTCGAAGCAAAAAATGTTTACGTTTGTTTACTTCCTTCTGGAGGTATTTTTCTCTTATTGCGTTCATAAAAACTGGTGAATTATTTTTTTGTAAGTTAAGCTACTTTCCAGGATTCATAAATAGTCGGTCCTAAATTAAAAAAAATGTCAAAATAGGTGAAAGCCGTTTAAAGTATTCGCAATTTTGACACGCAAGTTCAGAGGACAAAGATCAAAATGCTCTAGGATAAGCTTGAAATTTAATTTCTTATGTTCAAGAATATGCTCAAGAATTATTAGCTCTATCTCTTTTTCACTCTCATATAGCGCTAAGCTTAATTAACTTTCGGTTTATATAATTCTGAGAACTTTGTCTTTTCCTTGTGAGCTGTTTGACGATTAGAGAAAGTTATTGCTTGTTTGAGAAGTCAAAATTGGCATCAAAGATCAGCAACATTCCACTACCGTTACTGACAACAAATTGACCAAAATAAGCCATTTTCCTTATTTGCTTCGAATTAGTAAAATTCTGCTTATTTTGTAAAATAGAAATTTCACCATTTTTAAATAATAAATTTCCTGTCAATTTTTAATATATTCCATCATATTTCAAAGATGAAGAAAATGATGCTCCGATCATCCAGTAATACATTTTCCAAACACCAATGTTCTATAAATCTGACATTGGTTGTCAGATCTGATAATTTTTTATCGTTTCGTCCTCTGAGCCATTGTCGCTAAAAAAATTTGTAAAACTAGACACACTTTGTGTCTTTCCAGTTTTGTTCAGAATCTCTTTGTCAAAGCTCCTTTTTCAAGGATTTTGCAGAGACACGTTTTTGTTCCTTGACCTAAGCCACTATTCTTTGGTCTTTCTCTTACATTTTGTTCTTTTGTTGGCACCAACGCACACCCAATAAAGCCGATTTGTCTACTCTACCTCGCAGAATCAAGCCTCAAGCCCATAATTTGATAGTCACTTCAAACAACCTATTATTTTCCACATGACATTCGAAAATTGTTCTGTAATGTTTCCAGACAGTTTAGAAAATTGGACAAAAAATTCTATTTGGGAAATAGATCAGATCTGACATTTAAATTTGTAATTTTGAAAACACACAAAAATTCCCAGGAAATTTATTCTACAGCACCACCTGGTAGACATTTGATTATTTTATCCATAGTTTTTCGAGAATACTATAAGGACTTTCCAGGTGATTTACTTACCTGACCAAGAAATTTCCTTTCCAAGCCTTTCACTGCGCACTTACCTTTGATCTCGGCCAATTCCCCCTTTGCAATGCACTTATCTCATTCAATGACCTCAATTGTCCCATCTTGGCGTCCAGTAAATCCTAATGAATCGCGCGACAACTTTACCAATTGCCCAGTCCTCACATCCTCCATATATTGCACCCAATGGTCATTATTTCTGCTAGACACCTCATCGAACGTCTGCGAAAAACCTACGCCACGAGACAATAGCTTTTTGCGCCTTGTTTACACTTTATCGACTTTTTATTGGGGTGATATTTGCAATGCCACGAGACATTTGTCCAAAATGGGCTAATTATTTTTGTTTCAGAGCCAAACTAAACAGACTCCAAAACGATTGCAGTCTTTTCCGTTATTCGCCCTTTATTCTTCCTATTCACTTATGTATATATTCATTGTTATCCGGTGCTGAGCGAACAGCAAATTTCACACCATGTCTCACATGGCCCATTACCTTCAGAGACGCAGTTCCCAGGTGAAGAAATCCCAGGCCGGGTGGTGGCCGCAATCTTCGGCTCATTTCAAGGTAATGAGTTCTACCGGTAATTAATTTTTAGTCTCATGAGACTAAAAGCTTCTAGAACATTGGCTCTGAGAAGGAGGGACTGGTAAAAATTGCACTTGTGTGCACTTTTAGGATTTTATAGTACATTCCATATATAATATTTTTGTAAATTAGCAATTTTTAACCTAAAAATATTACACGTCATAAAACATTCGTTTTTTTACAGATTTTTGTTATTAAATGACTAATGCAATGCCAAGAGCTTTGCTTGCGCATCGGATTACATTCTATGTTATTTCAACAGAAAATAAAATTTCCGGAAATTTGACTCGGCTCTCAAAAATTGGTTCCTTTCTAGTCTTCTTCTCAGCCACCCACACTACAAATGCTTTTATCGTCTAGGATTTTCCACCCGAGATTGAGCAAATTGTTCATCGGAAGCAATCGCAATTTTCCATTTTTCCGGCCCAAAATCATTTGCGTATTTCGTTTGCGCAGTTTTTTCTATGCCCTTTACTCTCGAGTGCTTTTCAAGGTTATAGAACAAAAGATTAGAAATTACTTGACTATACTCGATTTCTGATTATAAGAGACTTTGAACCCAAATTTGGAGTGAATGTTGTATTTCTGAGACTGCGGAGGAAAAAGTCTCAGCACCTTAACGAAAACATGTTTTGATAGAAATTATTCACACGAAAAATTTGAAGCACGAGATTTTCACGACACTCGAAGATTTTTATGCCTTTTCGGTCTCAAAAGTATTCAGCCTCAAAGATTCGGCGCGCATGTAAAATAAAAAAAAGGGTTTAGTTTGGTGTAGGTTATGGAAATTTTCAGCCGTATTGTTTGTCTTAAAATCTTCAATAAAATTTTATTGCTCGCCAAAGTGGAATGCCATTGAATGAAGCTTCGTTGCTCCTCTTTTGCAAAGAGAACACATTGGAGAAAAAACACCCATTTTGAATAGGGAAAATATTTGAGGAAAAACGGCTGCTCACAATCTTTCCAGAGATATAAATTATGACGAACTTGTGCCAATGCTTGGAAGTTTTTTATTAGAATAAGTCACCTGTTATTTAAAGCAAAATGTCCTATAACATTTTCGCATGTTTTTAACATACATTCAGATTCTATCGGGTGGCCAATAAGTTCTGATGCCACTTTTCAATTACGCATATTTCTTTTAGAATGAATGATTGACTATGAGTGTTTGATATTATTTTGTTGCCCATTTTGTCTGCATTCATCTTGTATATAGCTTTTATTTATCACTTCAGAAATATTTAAAATATCACATAAAGTTTGTTATACACCCCCTGTATAAATTTTTTGAAGGTATTTTCCATATTTTACTAATTTTTGTTTACAATTTTAATCATTCCGAAAAATGGTTTTAGCAGGTTTATTGTACAGTTTGTGGACAATAAAATACTTTTTACAGAATAATTTTTCTTTTGATTATCGGCGAGATATGAGCAATTTCCGACACCATACTTTTGAAGAAAATTAAGAAATGTTTTTGTTAGGGTTCAAAATTAAAAATTTTGAAAAACTGCTTGATAGAAACGTGATACGGCCAATAGATCAAATAACTGCAAATTTTGTCTAGTTTTCAACGATATATAACTTTAATACTTTATCTCATGAAATATTCGATATTTCACAGAATGTGTACAACAACCTCAAAATTCATTTTAGGTTTTCATATATTTTTTGTTTTTTGCACATGATTTTTACTTATCGAGAAAATCTGTTTCACTAGTCTTATTCTATATTCTGTGCTCTACCACGCACTTTTTACAGATTTGTCTTTCGTTGGATTATCCCTGAGTTATGAGCGTTTTTCGACACCATACTTGCCCAAAATTTATACACCCCCCAAAAATTTATACAGGGGGTGTATAATAAACTTTATGTGATATTTTAAATATTTTCTGAAGTGATAAATAAAAGCTATATACAGGATGAACGCAGACAAAATGGGCAACAAAATAATATCAAACACTCATAGTCAATCATTCATTCTAAAAGAAATATGCGTAATTGAAAAGTGGCATCAGAACTTATTGGCCACCCGATATCATTCTTTTATGCAGAACTAAATATCAGCATACCTGTCATTCCAGGTTGAAAGTACTAATTTAATAGCCTATCATCATAGTTAGTCTACTCAGTGAAAGATGTCTATGTATCCAAACCCCGGGGAAATTTTTATCCTTGTTCTAAGTGTGTGATACCTCAAAATTTGGAGAGTATACCATATTGATCCTATTAAAAACTATCCATTTTGAATGAAAGTGCCTTGGATTCCCTATTCTCTGATAATCTCTATCGATCCCTATCTCTCGATTCCTAGGCCGAGAACCTACACTTGAAATCTTCTCCGAATTGAGCTTGGTGGCTTTTGTAACAAATCAAATGCCATTTTTGGATCGATGGTTTCAGGTTTATAGGAAAAAGATGTGATCCTTGAAGCAAGACGCACTTGCATAGTCTTGGTTTTCCTGGAAGAAAAGGTCTCCAAAATGCTAATCCAACATTTTAAGGTAGCGTTAAAGATGACATATCCGGCTCCCCACTAGGTCTGTTCGTAGATGACGCGGCTTTGCAACAGCTGCGTCAAATGCAACAGCAGAGTGCTTTGCTCAAGCAAAAATCCGCCAGGATAATGTCTCAATGGGCCGAATCTAATAATCAAAGTGGCGCCTCACCTCTAAATATCCTCCAGCAAATTGCCAAAAGTGAGGCGACAAATTTCACAAATGCGGAGCTTAATGAGCGCTATAAAACGCTCATGGCCAGCAATATTGACTGGAGGGTGGAGTATATAGCGCACTTCTATGTAAGATTTTCAATTGTTGAAAAAAATTCTCAAAACGTAAAAATACCAAATGAAAGTATTTCTGTGAAGATACATATAAATTTATACTTATCCAGGTGATGCCGGTTCTCCTGGTGATTGGTTTCATCAATCAATCCTTGAACCTACTCACACTGTCCACTCTCCCACCCGTGGGTTATGCATATCTCAAGGCGTCGGCCTGGGCGGATGTCCTCAGCATATTCGCAATAATCCCATTCTGTCTTAGGCATGGGAATGCCCACAATCCTTACTCACAATGGGCAATGTTCTTCCATGCGCACATCGAGGTTTTATTGATTTTTATGTTACTTATATAACAGATTTTTATTTAGTTACCTCTGGCAAATTCTCTCATCACTGCAAGGTAAGAAAGTTTGGTTACTTTTTAAATATTTTATGTCGCACTTCCGAATGTAACCATTTTTTGTCTTGGGAATACATTCTTATTAGGCTTCCGCTAAATTGATCTTTGATTCCTTAGTTTGTATCGGGGGAGGGTGCCGAGTAGGGTGCCAAAAAGGTAGAGTTTCCAACGACTCGGTGCAATCCTGGCTTTTATCTATATTTAATTGAATCGCTTGAGGGTATGGAGGCTTGTCTGAGAATTAGATTCTAAGATCGTTAGACAATCTTCAATCTTAAGTAAAAGCAGATGATGCACTCTTAGACTGGCATTTTTATTTAGAATAGATCTGAAGGATAATAAATGTTTTTAAGACATCAATGAACAACAATGGGCCTGAGATTCAAATTGAAACACGAGATTTGATCCCTCCAACTAGAAAATTGGAACTCAGAAATGTGCGAGTGTCACGCTGAGCGTAACATCGTGAGGAAGGAGAACGAAGAGACCTTCTCCGACCTTTTATTTTACAATGGTCTTTTTACTGCGCTGTACGCTATAACTAAATTAACCCGTTTACAACATAAAGAGTTGTCCTCAGCCAATCTCTTCGGCTTGCTAGACGGCCGAAGGCCGTGTTGATAGTTTGTTAACGTAACCAGAAACACACGGCTAATTGACTACTAAAATTTTTGCATAGAAGTAAAAATTAGAAAACTTTAGAAGAGAAAGCAATTTCTTAGCTCATACTATCAGCTCTTAGTATACAATTCATAATGTTTCAATAATCTGATACTTTCAGTGCCTTATGTCTCGTGGCTATGACCATTGATCGATATCTGTCAATTCGACACCCCATAGCATTTTTCAACTCACCTGACTCAAAATCCAGGATACGAACGAATTTGATCATCATTTTTCTGATTTCATTTGCTGTATTTTTTCCGAGGTAAGTCTACCGAGTCATACTATAGTTCTATAGCTAATCTGTGAAATTTAAGTTGTTGGCAACGGGTATTGGTACCAATCATAGAAAATAACAGGACTAAATGGAGGATAGAAAGAAACTACGGGCTCAATCATTCCAACTTGTTCAAAATTTACGTCATGTTGAGAGAGGTTAACTTTTGTAAAATTTATATTACTTCTTTGACGTGTACATTTGGCGAATTTTTGAAAATCCGGCCCTTTAACGAGGCCAATTTGACTTTATGTGTTTTTATAGTGGTCATGGAATGATTCTGTTATTGACCTCCTATATAGATTTGTATGATGGTTACGAGGAAGACGAAAAACATTTATGAGATTTTTCACAAGTATACTTTTGGCATATTTGAGCTTATCATAAGCATTTCCATACCTGCCGAAGTTTAAGTGGAGATGGGAATAATGGCCTAATGAGGTTATGCTCATCTTTGGGCAAGAAAATTTAAAGGAGATCAAAAATGCACATGAAATTCTACAAACTCTATAGTACTCTTCCAGAATTGATTGCCCTTGTACAAAAATGCGTTCCTTTTTAGTATTGACCTTTTAACATTTACGATATTAGTGGTTAAAATATGACTATTTTACGTAACCAAAGATTACTTCTTAACTTCGACTTTAAAGCCAATTACCAAAAAAATTATTAGATAATTGCACGGATTGGTCCAATAGTGGTTTTGGTCGCACTCAATATCGAGATGATACGAACCCTGAAGCGGATTTCCAAAAAGCACCACAATCGACGCGTGGCACAAACGGAAGTCGCGAGAATTCGGGATCAACACAGAGCCCGGATCTCAGTTTTGCTTCTCATATCCACAGCCACATTCGTCGTTTGGTAACAGAATTGATTATGTTTTTGCAATTATCAATGTTTTATTTTCAGTACTTTGCCAGCCAGTTTGCTGAGTCTCTTTATTGACAATACCAGCGATGGATTTGGAATGCAGGTCTTCAGGTCATTCGCAAATTGCTTACAAGTTTCACAGTAAGTCATAGATAAAGTAAATAACTAGGGATCAAAATTTGATAGATAGGCAAAATCCAAGATTTACAAAGTACACCTTTCAAAACGCCGCAAAAAATAGACTATAGACTTGTGTGGTCCGTTTCTTGCCCTTGTTGAAGACGGTTCTGCATCAAGTTCAGGAGAGCTGAGCTCAATTTGATAAGTTCGTGGTAAATCTTGTCTTCAAAGAGGTGACTTTGGCACTCTGTGACGCACCAGAGGACCACCCAAGCCAATTTTTTTATTCAAACCTTGTGAATGTTGTGAACAGAACAACAAGCTTATCACGTCATTTTCAGTTATCTACACAACTTCTATCTGTACACGTTACTTTCAAGCGAGTATAGGAATGCTTTCCTCATACTAATTGGGTGCAGAAACCAGCGATCGCCAGGGCACACGACTGCCGACTGCCCAACTAACAAAATCAGCAATAATGTGCTCGGCAGAGTACACTCACTCAGGTAAAACAATACTTTGACCACTTTGAGGTTTCACTTTTTTACTTTAAAAATCAAAAGTATAATCGAATTTTGCAGAATGGTTGTAATAGGAAACTCAAGTGTCAATGCAAAGCAATCTATCCAGAAGATGAATTTTTCATATGCAAAAGTCCCAACGATGAGTATGTTTTTTAGTACAACTCAAATTTTAGGACATGTAATGATATCTTTCTTCGCAAAAAAAGACTTTTTGATAGGTTTCTTCGTTTGATCAAATATTTTGAAAGAATAATTCTTGACCATATTTTTCACACCAACAATGCGATTCTTGATAAAATATTAAAAAATAAGCCTAAGTTTGCCCCTTACGTTTGTAATTTAAATTTAGCGGAAAGGGCATCTTTGTCAAGGGTGTCTTGTCCACGTGTATATCTTATACAATATTTTTCGATAATTTAATGTCCTACACATAGGTAATTTTGAATAATTGACCTTCTTTATTTCTTTTTCGCTGGACAAATTTTTTCACAAAATATTCTATTTTCGCTTTTTATCTTTCTTTTACATCAAAATTTTAGATTATAGTGATTAAGCTAAATTACTAATACACATTCATTACAGGTTCCACCGCTACGTTTATCGGCCGATGAGGTTGCCCCTAGCGCCGAGTGCTGACACGTGATAACTCCTATTTATTCCATTCTTGTTGAATTATTGTTGTTAATGTTACATTTTAAATAATCCGAGAAAAGTTCCGCTTAAGGCTATAATTTTCTAACTTATTTATAATGCATTATATTATTTTATTAGTCTTATAATAAAATACAAGAAGTCGATATATTTTTTTATTAATTTACAAAAGATCTAGAGAATGTTTTATCTTTCAAAACACAATGCCAATTACTTTGCTTTTAAATTCCAATTTTATTTTAGCATCGTGGCCTTAATTTCTTTTACTTTACTCATTAAATAAATCCAGTCCACTTCACAGGTATGTATACAGGTTTCAAGCCTACCAATTTTTGCTTCTTGTTCCTTTGATAGCAACTAGCAGAAAACATTTAACAATTATGTTTAGTAGATCAAGAAAAAAATTTTACTTAACCAAGAGACAGCTAGTACACCTATATTGGTGAGCTGAAATGTTATTCCAAACGAATGATGATGTGTCTGTAAACTGACTTGTGTAACTTTACTGTATTCGATAAAACTGCAAACTTTATAAAAATGTTGCGATCCAGGAAAATGACTAAAAAGTAAATAATATACTAAAAGGTGAGTTGAAAGCTATCATTTCTTTGTGATAAGATCATTATGCTTAAGAACTCCATGCATTAACAGTTTGCACTCTGTACGATGAACTACAACACGTATCCTGCCGTCTTATTAAAATCCTAGAATAATGAATGGAGCAAATTGCAACATTCAGCATTGAAAGACAAGTGGGCAGTTGACCGGCGTAGGATCCTAGGGAATCCTCTGTGATCTGAAAGCAAATTTTATAAATTTTCGCAAATACTGTCCACATTTGTATGACTCAGTAGAACGTAGACGTTTTCTTTGAAACGTTTCTTTATTAGACTCGAGAAATTGTTTATGGTTAGCGAAAATTTTAGATACAACTAATTTTGTCTTACATTTTGGCTGATGCTTATTCTTGGATAGTCTAACTTCTATTATAAACTCACCATAAAGAACAGTTGGTTGAGAAACGTCGGCATCACATCGAGTAAGATCTCCGTGATCATGGTGACCTTTCTGCAATGTTTGGTTGTTACAATTTAGCGTGACTGTCTCATAATGCATTTTGAAATTACTACTACCTATACTGACAAACTTTACCAATTTTTGCTTGCTTGTCGATTTGAGAGCGAACATCAAGAAACAGCTGGCAATTATGTTTAGTAGACCAAGGATCAATTTTCCATTAAGAGATACGAAATTTTTGTACTTAATTAGCAGACAGCTAGTATACCAACAAGAGTGAACTGAAGTTTTCTTATAACTTTGAGCTGCCAAAGTAAATTTTTTTCCTAAAATCGTAAACCAACTTACTTTTCTCCAGATCCTAATCGTAATTCTATTATCACATAAAGGGCAGATATTGCTCCCCATACAATTAAGCAACAAACAGATACGATAGTAATTATCTTCGAAAGACGATTGCGATAACACATAGGAGTCAATAGTGCCAAACATCTGTCAATTGTCATTAACAATGCTGACAGAGAAATGAATTGTATGTAAACAAGGAATCCCACGCCTAGCCATAATAACATGTACGGATGATAGTTTTCAGCTTCTAAACTTTTGACTATGATGATGTAAAAATTTTTGAACCTGAAGATATCACGCGAGTAAATATTTTTCCTGGTAGTAGTATATTAAACACAGATGGATATCTGTTCGCTTGTATGAAAATTAGGTTAGGGTCGCATTTCATTTCAGAAAACGTTATAGACCATGTTCGTTTCTAGTGTTTTCTGGAGCTCGGAAAACGATTTCAAGTGGACTGGAATACCATTATCGACCTGTGTAACCTCTGGTTCGACCGTGGGGTCAAAAACTCTTATTCGAATTTGTTGGTTCGGAAACCTATACAGTAGGTATAACAGTAAGGCCTGGGAAATTGTTGAATCCGGCTGCCGATTTGGGAGTCTGAGACTGCCGGGTTGTGAGTGATAAACGAACACACAGCCAATAGGGTAAAGCTACACGACAATTATTGTTAAAGAATTGTGCTCTTGTAACATTATATAAATGTCATGAATAAATTGCTTTTACCGCTCTCAACAGTTTTGTGAAAATCTCTTTCTTATACGATATTACTGAATATATGAATTTTGTGAAATGTTATTGGAAACAGTTTATTAGGAAAGCACATATTTTAGATATTTTGAATTCATTTTATAGCTAGCAAAATTGACTAGTCACGTTGAAGTGATCGGAACCGATCTTCTTGTGTGCAAGCTTGCTGTATTGAACAGCGTCACGTTGATCACTATCTTTTTGCTCGGAACGCAACATCCATTTCCTCGCTTGATTAAAATTTTTGAATAATACACGGAGCAAATTGCAACATTCGCCATTGTCATAAAAGTGTCTAACTGACCAACATACAAGCCCACAGGAACTCCTGCCTAAACTTGCTATATATATATATGTACATACATAACTTGGAAAAATATATTGTCAAAGTATAGAAGATTTTCAAAGAAGAGGCGCATTTTAAACTGAACACACTATTATTATTTCATCGGAAACTTACCATAACGCATATCTGGTTGACAAAAACGGGAGTCATATCCAGCGTAATTTCCAAGAACATCGTCATTTTTACCACTTTATTTTTCTGTAATATATTTTCAGTGATTACATGTAGCCACGGAGGTTTATTAAAAATTTACCCCCCCCCATTTTTCTTACTTAAACCGGCAAAAAATGTGTTTGTCTCTTTGCTTTTTTGTTACTACGCTTGTATCTTTAGCCCAATATTCCTACACATTAGTGGTTAAAATAAGCAGAGGAAGGCCTGAGTTACTTTTGAGCCGACATTCATCAGACACCAAATATTCAATTCCAATTGGGTCACCCAAAACATGACAAAAGATAAAATGTTGTCTAAGTTATCAGAAAAACATACCAACTTATGTATAGTTTTTGTTGACCTTATGGCATACATAAGCAAACCGCTAGCACATATGTTTAAAAAGCCAATGACCAGTTTTCCGTTGAGCGGCACCGCAAGGTTATATTTGCGTAACACACAACTTAGCGATTGACATTGATGCACTAAAAACTCGACAAGGTTCATGAACTAAATTCATGAATACAATAAATCAATAAAATTTACTATTGTTCACATCCAGGGGTATTTCTATTAACACATAGTACGCTGAAATTGCTCCCCAAATAACCAAACAAACTATTGTCGTTATCGGCATTAGTTTTGTTTGAATGGTGCGAGATTTGTAACGCATGGGTAGCAATAGTATTAAACATCTATCAATCGTCAGGAATAAAGTTGATACAGAAACAAGTTGAACATGGATTAGAAAGCTCATTCCTAGCCACATCAATACATAAGGGTCGTAATTCACTGTTTCTAAACTAATGGATTGAGAAGAATTTAAAAAATTATTTTTTGTTTTATTTTATCTATGCCAATTTAAGTAGTACATTTAAATTTGGTTCTTCATACCAAAACCAATACACAAACCTTTTGGTGTCCACTTGATGGCCGAATACAAGGAGTAAGGTAAGGATGTCAAAGCTCCAAGTTGGCGTATAACAAGAAATATCATAATGGAAGAAGAAAGACTTCTAACCATCATGGATTGTTTGACAAACAGCGAACAGTAAATCAACTGAGATGTGAAGTAAATAATGATAACATAGAGCATTGTAATTGCAACATTGCAGAACTGATTCAAGTACGGCAAGTGTGATGGCACCTTAGTCGTAACATATGCGTCAGTCGAAGCCATCTATTAGTATCTAAAGGATATGCGCTGTAATTTTGAACTTTGGCTTCTAAAAGCTAATACTAAATTTGGACTCAGCATAGTGAGAAACGCTCTTGTTTGGCTAACTTAAACTGTACTATTAGGTTGATCGTCGTCGTTTGAGGCAATCCGATTTTGCATATGCATCTTTTGGCTTACTTTGCCTACTTTGGCATACTGTATATTTGGCATTTTGAGGCTTTACAAGGAATCATGAGTCAATATGGTGGAACCCCTCCATATTAAATCGACCCCGCTGAGTCCGAATTCGGGATCAGATTTAATCTTTGGTTTTTGAACTTTTCCCTTAAAAATTTGGATTTTTCCAGGATATAAAGGGAAAAGTTCAAAAACCAAAGATTAAATCTGATCCCGGATTCGGTCTCAGCGGGGTCGATTTACTATGGAGGGGTTCCACCATATTGACTCATGATTCCTTGTAAAACCTCAAAATGCCAAATATACAGTATGCCAAAGTAGGCAAAGCATGCCAAAAGATGCTTATTCAAAATCGGATTGTCTCAAACGACGACGATCAACCTAATGGCTTCGATTTATAAACAGCATTTCCAGCTTCAGCTGAAACAAAACATCGTGGCTGTTCAGAAATGACCCAATAATTTATTTAGGCCATCATTCTGCAAATATATCCGGTTTGTTAGAAACGTAAAATATCATAACAAAGTCGAATTTAAAACCAAAATTCGATTTTAAAAAGAGATGTCTATTGAATTCGAATTTGAAATTCAATTTCAAATTCGAATTTGAATTTCCTTTGTTATGTTGATATCTACACAGAGCGCGCTGTGTTAATTCAATTAATATCAACATAACAAAGAAAATTCGAATTTGACATTTTAATTTTCAGTGATAGCTTTACTAGCACGGTGGGAAATTTGTTAATTAAATGCGCCGTTCGAATTAATTCCGCTACAATTTTCTCCGATTTTCTTTTCTAATGCATGATTAAGAGAATAATATATCGTTCTTGTCTGAAAGCTTCGTTTTTTTTCTGCGCCCTATTAAGTATGTACGCAAATGTGAGTTCGTTTCGAAAAGAAGGCAGAGAGAGTGTGAACCAGAAAAATAGAGACGCACTTGTTTACGTAAACAAGTGCATGTCACTTTTTTAACGTAAACATTAACGCATCTTTTCGTAACTTATGCACATTTGCGTGAATACTTCCCTATGCGCGAAAATACGGAACTTTCAGATATTAATGATACATATGAATCGAACTATACAATGATTGGCTTGAGTTTGCTTATCGCGAGCTGACCTTGTTTAACCTTGACAAGAGTTTGTAACAGTTACTATATACTAGCGGGGGAGGAGCCGCTTCGCGGCTCCCTCCCCCGCTAGGAAGCGGTTAGCGTGCATCCGCGGCGCTTCGCGCACCGCCATCAGCGGTCAGATTGGGTTGTTCGGAAGTAGAGCAGCATGAGACTATTTCGGGCCTTCTGCCCTCAAGCAGCTGTTGTTCCGGAGTAAGGGTTGTTCGGAAATATATGTTCTAAGATCCCTCACATTCCAAGGGGGAAGGTCGGGCGCGGAGCGCCCGACCACAGGACTGGCTCATCTGAAAATTCAGATGAGCAAAAAGACAGAAGTCTCAAAATATGCACCCCTAAGAATGCAGTTTTGGTGAAAAAAGACAGAAGTCTCAGTGATCTTTGATCCCTCAAAAAGGCAGAAGTCTCAAAAGTGATCTTTGATCACTTAAAAAGACAGAAGTGTCAAAATATTAGTCTAAATTTTAGTCTAAATTTGACTACATTTAGCTAAATTTGACCTCAAATTCGGATTCCCCGCTAAAAATTACCCTAATTAGCCAACTTTATAGACTAAGCACCCCTAAGAATCCACTTCCCGTGAAACCCATCGGACGCCATATCCCATCGGACCCCAGACAGCTTTAACTTACTATAAGGATCTAATGCGTAATGGTTTATATAACGCATAAAATATTTTGGTCCAGCAAAAAACCTAAAAATGTGAGGTTTTATACACCGGACGTTCTGGACTTGAAACATTTTTAAATGTTGGAAGATTTGAGACCACAAACAAATTCAGAGTAAACAAGGATTAAGGGAGCATGTGCATACATTTTATTACTGCCACATCAAAAGTGAAGCTGGAATGGTCAAATTGGTGGACGTCAGAAAATTTTATTCTGAGAAAGAAACAATTTACGCGCGCAAATCAAACATATGTGATGACTTTTATGTTACTTTACTAAGAAACCAGTGTGCGTCTGTCCGTGCGTGCCTGCGTCCACTGGCGTTTAGACCCCTTCCCCTGCTCATTTCCGGGCAAGTGATAGCTTAAAATGTTCGTACGGATGTGCTGATACAGATTTTCAAAAAATTTAGACAAAATATAGACAAAATTTTTTAAACCATTTTTTAGACAAAATTTTTTTTTTCGTCGCGAAACGCCGCGATAGCGGCGGTGCTTTTGCTAGCTTATAGGCTTCCCCATTTACACACTTTTACAAGCGCCGTGAGGCGCTTGTATATATAATACTAGACCACTTTCAGACATGTTTGTTCCAAATTTCTATACATACGATAAATATTCTTTCCCACCGATAATTTTTTATTTTCCCACCGGCAACGAAATCGAATCACAAAGGTGAGCTCTTTTGTTTAAGTTTTTTGAGAAAGAGGTAAAATGTCTTCGGGCGCGCAAACAAAAAGATATATGTGGATATGCTTCTATGTATCTTGGTAGATGTGTCTACTATGTGTCATCATGTAACAGTTGATCATTAACAGTTGAAGGTCAAACTTGAAATCAAATATAGACCCGAGTATGTGCAATAGAACATATCGGACGCGGAAATATTCAAAATGGTAGGATGACTACTTCGATCAATAGTATCTCGATCAATAGTATAGTAAGACAGAAAATTACAAATTACGTTGGTAATTTTGTTGAGCCATATATTTTTAAAGCGTGTCGTAACCTGCGAAACCTAGTTGTTAATAGTAAGGCTATTAACAACGTTGATTTGCTCTGTGTTGCAAATATATTTTAATAAACATAATCTCAATGTGTGTTATAATGCCACGCTCGTTGCATACGCCAATAACAAATGACAGCTTATATATTTGTGTATAAATTTAGCTGACTTGTAATAATTTATTACAACTGATAAATATTCAGTATTTAACTACGAAATGGTGTAGACAAAATTACGGTTATGATGAAGCTTTTACGTACGAAATCATGTGATATCGAAAGTACATAGGCAAAGTCAGACTGCTCCAAAATTGGGGCTGTTGTTTTCCAGGTAAGTGATTTTTAAAGTTCCCTCATCCACGTTATCTAAAAAGGGCATGTCTGAAGCAAGTCGTATTTCCTCTGATTCTGTTGACATACAGCTTAACATTCTCCATTTCCTAAAAGTAATAATTATATTACTATGATTCTGTTTTCATTTAGGTGAGCCTTTCGTTTAAGTGATCTCAGACTTTTTCTCTAACTCATAAACAACTATTAAGTTATTACATGGAATACGCATATGTATGACCGGTGGCACTTTACAAGAAAGACTGCTTCATATCTTCAACTTTAATTTAATAGTACGAGTGACGGGCTTCAGCTTCGCTGCGCTCAAGTATGCTAGCCTGTATTTATTATGCAAGCGCCTGTATTTTATATGCAAGCACCTGTATTTGTTATGCAAACCGGTGCATTTGTCATGCATTTGTGTTTACGAATAACCACCCCCGTCGCTGTCGGCGACCCGTCAGCCGCCCATCAAAAAATGACATTTTTTGACCAAAAAGTGGCTTTTTCAGAAAATTTTCAAAAATGCGCCAAATCAAAAAGTGCAAAAAGCAAAGTGGTCCACAATTGCCTCACGAATCGATTGGGAACATAAAAAACCAAAACCCGTTAAAACATGTTTTTGTATTTTGGCGCGAATTCAAATCTTCAAATTTAAAAAATTTCAATTTTCCTGTCCTAATTTTTCGAGACCTATCGATTGAGCTATCACTCGCCCCGATATAACGGAAGGATAATCCCAAACAATTGTAGACATACACACATACCCACAGACAGACAAATGGAAATTTTGTATTAGTCTATTGGGTCATCCACTTCGGAATGAGCGTTGAAGTAAACAAGTGATGACAAAATTCGATTTGAATATGCCTCTTTTCGCACCTTTCGCATACAGTATATGAGGTATTTTGAGGCATTTTGAGGCTTTACAAGGACTCTTGTGTCAATATGATGAAACCCTTGGAGAGTAAATCGACCCCGCTGAGTCCGAATCCGGGATCAGATTTGAACTTTGATCTTTGATTTTTGAACTTTTCCCTTTAAAATTTGGATTTATATATTGATATTATTAAGATGTTGCTGTATATCTGAAGTATAAAACCTCAGATTTGTATTATAACATCAATCCTGGTTAAAATTGTGATTTCTATGAATTTTTTAAATTTATATATATTTCTTGCAGGCATAGACTAGAGCAGGCATAGACGGTTCGATCCTCTCGCACTCTCTGACTACTTGCTCGACCTTATATAGAAAAATGTATTACTAATTTGAAAAATTCAAGTTTCTTGATTCAGGAGTGATGGCAGTAAATCCATGGATCATTCTCTTGCAGTATATTGCGGGTACTATCTGCTTCATTATTTCGCTATTTTTTATCGTCAGGATACTCAAACGAGCATATAGAGCTAGAAGGAACGTCAACCAAAATATTTCTCCGTCTTTGCTACTTTATTTCATCTTTTGGTTGCTATCGATTTTGACTACACTTCCGCACATCTTATACTTTTTCGTCACGTGGACTCCCCATGGTATGACTTTGGTCAAAATATTTTTACTCATCCAAGCAATTTTCTAAACCAGACACATCTATTACATAAGTAATGCAAAAATTTAGGCAATAAATCGAATCCTTATATAATTTTCTGGACCGCTTTACCGCCCCATAGAACTAAATATGGGCACACCGATTGTTGTGCTTTGTGTGACCTTGGAAAGGCTAATTTATCTGAACTATACATTTGTCTATGACAGCTGCAAAAGTACACTGTTGATATGCACAACTATCGCAATTACCATAACACTGATTATCGCTGGCACCATAGCTGCTTGCCACGAATTACCGTTGTCGCCACAAACAGAAAGTATGTTTTATACAGTTGTTGTGAATGCTTGCGCATAAGCTCTCTACCAAAAAACTCACATTTCACCAAAAGTGAGAGTTGTCTTATAGAACGTACCGGGACACCGTCAAGTGGCTTAAATTTACCTTCACTGGTAGAAAAACGATGATCTTTCTGCTGAATTCTAAGTTTTGTTGATCGGCTTTGTTATAGTTAGGCTTAAATAATATTTACAATAATTTTAAGATTATACCGTATTTTCAGATTGTACCGTTCTTGCATGTCTATTTGTGAAGACTGGAGCCGCCTTCTATACTTATCCAAAAATTTGTTTTGGATTTGCAAATGTAATCACCGGTTCGCTGTTTCTATTTAAGTTTCAACAAACAAGGCGCACTTTGACGCCGCTACAGGCAAAAAACTCATCCAGCCAAAGAATTAATAAAATGGTTGTGCTCGTTATATGTTTGGAATTTTTCCTCAATTTTCTTCCTCAGTTAACGGCTGTGATTTTGTTCCAGGTACCTTTAAGTCATATCTTGAACGTTATATCGTGGATACAAAAAATCTATAAAAGCTTTCAGACTACGAGTATTGCGCTACTTGTTGTCATGTAGAATTAGACCCACTTTTGATTCGAACAATCTCGAAAACTATTTCAATTTTTGGTTTTAGGCTTTTGGTATTATGCTTGGTTCAATTGTCGGTTCTTATAATCTGCTGGCATGCCTCGACGTTTTAATATCTTCTATCATGTATTCAGCAAATCTCAACAGAGAAAAAAGCAGAGAGAAAAAGGAGATCCCTTTAAGAAACGCAATCAATACTTTATCTGTAAAAGCAATCAATCCGGACCCACGAGCGATAGATTTATCATATGAAATATCCTAATGTTATACCTAATATTTTACTCTGATTTGTTATCCCTAATCTATTTTGATTCATGAAACTCGAAATTATTTGATGATATTGAGCAAACGAATCTAGTGATAGTATTCCTCAATAAAGGCTTATGGAAAACTGCTGTAACCACACATACACATCGACACATTTAATTGAGTAGTTTGCTTTTATTATGCGCCCTATAGGCCAGGATCGCTTGATCAGGAACAAAATACAAATTGATGCAGTGTAGCAAAAACATGCCATAGAATATGGATATGAAATATGGAATGGAAGTTGCGAAACTCAAATCTATTAAATAATTCAAAAATTTCGATTCATGAAAATTATAGCCTAGGTTTATCCTATATTTCGCTTCCCTCCATACTATAGTTGAACAGAATTAGGGTTACACTAATTTAGAAGTATTCAAATGATAAAAATATCCTTTTCATAGTGTACTTCACCAAGGGAGATGTATGCCACCGCTGTTAACGTACACATTCTTTTCCAAGAACTCGTTGCGGAATTTGTGGGTTGGATCAAATTTCTCAGTCAATTTTCTGAAACGATAAAAATGGGTTATAAAAACACAAGCATATAGTAATATTCTTACTTCCAATCGTTCAACTTTGGATAGTATTTAAGGTATGTTTCCGGTCCGGAGACATAGACCTTGCCCCAATGAGGTCTAGCGCCAAATGGAAGGATGGCTTTTTCAATTTGTGGCAGCACTTCCATTATTGCGGTCATGTTGTTCTTCTGAAGCGGTATTAAATTAATATGCAACAAGCCGTTGTATTCCCTCTAATTTAAGTCACGCGGAATAATTTCTCGATATTATGTTTTGCAAAACTTTGTCGGAAAGAACATTTGGAATGTCAAGAAAAGTTTAGATCAAAATGCTGCATTAATATTTAGATTTTTCTTGAACATTCGAGAATATAATTTAGTGTAATCTAGAAGATGACACCGACCCAAGTAAAATGAATAGCCACAGTTGTCTCATTGTACATTTCGCTCATCCACAAATCGTCTCCTTTAATAGTGCGAATCAACATTACGTAGACGCGCGGAGCAATTAGATCGCCGAACTTTTCCACCTGAAAAATGAGCTGATGAATCAAATGAAAGAGCGTTAATGCCAAACTTTCGAAAATGGGCTAGCTTCCAAGACAACTTTCTCAGATACAGTTAAAGATGACTCACCGCTTTTAAGGCCGGAACTGCATTCTTGTACGGCATAAAGTATTCTGACTGGATTTCGTTACCATCAAAACCGGACAAACCAAGATGATAATCAACCAAGCCAAAGTACCAGGGCTGCTCTTTTCCCTCGGTCCTAGAAATAAAGAATTGAACTCAAATAGTATTTAGGATACTTTGTCAGACTTTTTGAATTGAGAAGATCTCACGTATGTTTCAGTAGAATCGAAAGTAGAAACATTACAGTAGAAACGAAAGTAATTTTCACTTTGTTTGTAACATTAATTAAATTAATTAATTAATTTATTTCTCTGCTTATTTTTGTAAACTCTTTCGTTGGTTATTATTTCTTGTCTATTTTTATTCACATCATGAAACTTCCTTACATGATATAAGTAGGTGGCAATGCTTGAATCGCTGTAATCTGAGTGTGTGATCGCGGAGCTCCATGAAGACTCTCCAACGTTCCTACATTGCCGTTGGAGTCAGAACGCTCGAAGATCCTTGAAAAAAGCAATTAATTTCAAATAATTGAAAGAACATTTCAAAAAATTTCCCACCAAACTTGATTCCATTTTCCAGGAACAGAAAAATCCCTGAATAATTGCACGGAATATCCCATGTTTTCTATCTCGTCAAAATTGTCGTAAAGTTGTTCATCGGTCATGCTGAAAAAAATTAACGTTTCATGCGTTGCAATTATCAAGTATAGTTTGTTTGTATGTATGTCTATCTGTAATTCGTACTCGGTTTTACTACCTTGATTTTGATCAATCTGCCTCTCAATTAGAGTATCCCCATACAATGTCATAGGTGGTTCATATTATTTTTTCTTTCTGGTCTGTATATAATAACATCTTACAAATATTCTAAATAAAAATTTAATTTAAATATTCCAGATTTTCAGTATATTGGAGTTTAATTGACCACATTATACGCAATGTTTACTCAGCTGTTATCTGTAGCGATTCTTCGTATTCGTTTTTGCTCGTTGAGTACAAAACTATTTGGGACATTTTGCCAAATGCGTAAAGCGTGCTTGATCACACACTACATTGTGTATCAATTCTATGAGTAGAGCAGCCAGATCTAAAAACCCAACAGGGCTCTATGCGTCTAAAATGGGCCTAAAGTTGCTCATACTCCAATTTGACATCTAGGCTCTACCACGCCAAATCCAGGCGTTTTTTACAAATGTATTGAAATTTTGGATTGTTTTGAATAGAACTCAATTTTTCACCAAACTATCTAAACAAATTTACAAAAACTACTTACTTAACAAAAACATAGTTGGTAAGGTTGTAAGTAGGTTCAACCACAAGCTCGACTTGAGTGATCACGCCAAAAGCTCCCAACCCCAAAGCAATAGCCTTTAATTGAGGGTCATTTGGGCCGATAGTAGCAAGTGTTCCATTGGCCAAAACAATTTGAAGAGAGCGAATTTGTGAGGCCAGGCATTTATGGTTTAGTCCGCTACCATGAGCACCGGTTTGCGCGGCACCGCCGACGGAAATTTCCGACAAAGAGGCTTGATTTGGGAGAGCATAGCCAAGGTACTCTAAAAATGGGTTTTATCACGTCAATCAAAGACGACTATTATCAGTTCTTATTAGTTTCATATGTTAGAAAAATAGTACTTTGTATTGTTTTATAACATCGCTCAGGTTAACATAAGCCATCTTAGTGCAAAGATTTACTATCTAAGACACTTAAGTGCACTTTTGCTATGGATATTTGTTCTGAGAGAGATAATCGGTGGAATGTTTCTGAAATTGAATTTTCCAACTTTTCTTTATAGATATTCCAATTGTGCTATTTTTTTATAATTTCAAGGCATTTTAACAGAAATTCGAATAAAAAGACGGATATAATCACCTTCGATTTTGTTAAAATTTTATTCCTTAAAATTCAACGATACTTACGAATATACGGATTCAAGTCAGTATAGGTTATGCCAGCCTGAAAATCATCTATGACTTCAAAACCAGTTCAAAAATCGTCTACCTGCACAGTAATGCTAGGCACAGTCGGGTCGAATCCGATGATGTTCTTCAGAGCCAAAGTTGAAACCAAGGTATCAGGACTATCGGCAATTGTGCTGAAGCTATGACGAGTTCCAACAACCCGGACCTTTCTCGCATCTTTAACGATCTCTTGAACCTCCTCCACTGTACTAGGGTACTGAATGTTTTGGGTACTGAAGTGGAAATTATTGCCCCAGTTGTGGAGTCTGAAATAACAATGTTAGTCTTTAAGTATAGGTTACCATAACTTTGGTAGTTGCCAGATCAGATAAGTCAAATTGAATTAACGAAATGATCCATAGCTATGAAAGGCATCACCGCTCATGGTGGTCCTTGAAAATGGCAAATCTCAAGTGGTCCTTTGTAAAATGTTATCCTTCTCAATTCACTCCAGTGGTTTAGATTTTTATCATATTTTGACTCTCGTCTTATTTATTATGTAAAATTTTTCCATTTTCCAATAGTCTGGCAAAAACTTACGTTATTCGCTTTGAAGACGGATGGCGGTTCAGCATCCAGTTATTCAAAAACGGAGGTGTCAAATGCAATGGCCAATCGAGAATCTTGAGGAGGTTAGCATCAGAACCCAGGAAGAGAAAGGTAACAAAAGCGAGAGTAAATAACAGAACCATGGCTCAGTTGCTCACTTCGAGGAGAAATTTGTTTAGAAAATTCTCCTCTTCCCAAATGAAGTAAATGTTGCGAACCCGCAGTTAAATAAGCCAAGGATTTGGTTTCGGAGTTGGAGAGATTCATCGGAAAAATTGTTTGACCTTTTTTATTTCGATGGGCTCCGTATTCCATTTATTTGCTTTTCGAGGTCACATTTTCGGGATTGAATGGCATTCAAGTTTCGGGATTGAAAATTTTATTGAAATTGAAGTTCGGTGCATGGCTTAATCAAAATTTTTGTGATTTGTTGCGATTCTCGCCTGTTTGCACACCGGTCATTTGAAGGGAGAGACGTCAATGATCTTCTTAACGATTTCGTCTGCTTCAATTAAATCAAAGTTGAATAATAATCTGTGAATATAAACTCCAAAAATTTTGAGAAATCACGCTTATGCACTTTTTTCAAACAAACACTGAACTTTTGCTTATCAGGCTGGTAAATAAGTTCGTTGACACTTTTATATACCAACTTTGGCAAAATGTTTTTATATTTTAAATGTGAATTGGAATCGATCCTGTGGCGTTACGTTGTAGCATAGTACATCTACTTTTATATTACATGCTTCCTACTTGTATATGGTGTTCATATTAATTTTAAAACAATTTAGAATGTCAGACAAAAATTTCGAAATTCGAGTGCTCTTGAAACATTACTGGAAGCAAGAGTTTAGTGCAAGGGCCGCAGCTGCCAAAATATGTGAAGTGGAAGGAGAAGGAACAGTTACTCATGCTACAGCGGCCAAATGGTTTCAACGCTTCACTAATGGCGAAACTGACCTCAGTGACAAACTGCGTTCCGGAAGGCCAGCTGTTTTGGAAAACGAGGCACTTCTTGAGGCCAGCCAACAGATTCCAGGCAGCAGTAGTCGTGAATTAGCAGCGGACCTCGGGGTCTCCCATCCCACCGTTCTTAGCCATTTGCACGAGCTTGGCACAGTACAAAACCGACCTCGGCAAATTCCATATGAATTATCACCTCAACAGAACCAACAGAGGTTGAATATTTGCAATCAGTTACTTGCAAAATCACAGGATCGCCGCTTATGGGAAAGGATCGTTACACAGGATGAAAAGTGGATCTATCTACGTAATCCTAACATGCGCAAGCGATGGCGCCTTCCTGACGAACCACAAGAAACAGAGGTTCGAAGACAGCGATATGAAAAGAAGATGATGATTTCTGTCTGGTGGAACTTTGAAGGAGTCTTGCATTTTGAAATAATTCCCGATGGCAAATCTGTAAATGCAACTCTCTATGCTACCCAACTGCAAAAAGTTCATGACATCTTGGCTCAGCGTTACCCCGCTTTGATCAATCGAAAGGGTGTCGTCTTGCAACGCGACAACGCCAGATCACACACAGGAAAAATAGCCGCGCAAAAAATTAAAGAGCTCGCCGACATCGAGGTGCTTCCCCAGCCGGCATGTAGTCCAGACCTTGCCCCGTCGGATTACTATTTATTCCGAGCCATGGCTTACTAGCTCCGCGGAAGACGCTTCGAAACAGAGGACGACCTCGAAAATGGATGCCGAGAATTTTTTGCCTTGAAAAACCCAGAATGGTATCGTCACGGCATCGAGGAATTGGCAGAGCGATGGCAGAAAGTTATTGATAACAATGGGTTATATTTTGAAGAATAATGACTTAATCATTGTATGTTTATTTTAATTTGAAATTAATTATACAGGGTGTCAACGAACTTATTTACCAGCCTGATAGTTTCATAGATCAAGACCACTATTCTTACGATTATTTCCTGGTAGCTGAGTATGAATAATAAACACAAAGACCACTGATTAAGTATTCGAATATTCAAGGCTTTAATATTCTATGAAAAATTTCTAGCTAAGTTTTTTAGGAAAATATTACATGTACTTTATTAGGAGAAAAATAATACAAATAAGGAAATATAATTGTCAAAATCATGTATTCGATGTTATAAACATTTTATTGCAACCATTAGTATCCAGCAGTCGTTTGAAGCGCTTGCACTCTGCGAACAGTATAACACTTAATCGTTCTCCAAGTCAAAATTTGTGAATAATAGACTGAACAGATAGCGACGTTTAAGCATATCAGAAAACTAACAAAATAATTAATGGAAAGAGCAGAAGGTGGAGTAATAATCTAAATTTATTGCATTTATATTTCGATTACCAGCCTTTAACTTTGGTTTTTTCTTCCTTTGCTTGAAATAAAGGTGGCCAGAAATTCATAACGGGCGAAGATTCTGTTTCAGTCCGAGCGAGAGAATCCGCTCGGGACACTGCCCCTGAACTTACAAAAGGTTGAAGTTGGTGTAAAAATGTAGGTAAAACATCTAGACAAATTTCCATGAGCATTGTGACACTTACAATTCTGTTTTTCTAAAAAAATTATTGCCATTATTAATAAAAAGTTGTAAAGATTATAATGTCTTACATATTGATAGACATAAATTATCATCAATTTTATATCATATAACATAAAGTTAACTAATAGTTATGATAAAAATTTATGACAAAATAAAAAACCGAATTCGGAATTCATTCAATTTGATTCTACTAAAATAGAAAAATATGGTAGGAAGTCCCGTCTACCCTCTTGTGATTATCTAAATCAATCAACTAACGTTCTTCTTTTGTCACCCGAAACACGTAGTATAATGGTACCACTATACTGGAACTAATAATACATGCAGACATCACAAATGGCGATAATTTGCTGACAATAGTCTTGTATTGAAGTGGAACCGATATAATCAAGCATCTGTCAATTGATAGCAGCAGAGCTGATATGGAAAGTAGCTGCACATACGCTAGAAAAGTAGATCCGAGCGGTATGTCATAAAATAAAGCGTTTGTGGTCTCTAAAATAGTAGTTAAGACGAAGGCGCCACCTCTCCAGAGGAAAGTTTTATCAATGCTATTAGGAAAACATAAACCATCCTACCGGATGTGATAATCCGAGAGTATGATAAAGGTTCTGATTACAAGTGACCAAATTATCGGAATATCCCATATATGGTAAATTATGTTAGTCCTGTTATACTCACTTGCGGCTGACCACGTGATGCTCAGATAAATGTGATAAGGAGTTGAGAGCAAAGCTCCAATAAGGTGCGAAATAAGAAATACTACTAGCGAAGGTGACAGATCTTTAATCTTTAGCGAATTTCTGTCAAAAATTAGGCAAAAAATTACATGGGACGTAAATAAAATTGTAACAATTTGACATGTAATAGTAGACAGATTAAGTAAGTGGTTTAAATATGAGAAGTACTCCGAAATTTCCATTCATTCAAGCTCGAAGATTAATTAAATTAATAGTACAACAATAATTAACGCGAGGAGCTTTTAAATTTAATTTATTAATTAAAATAAAGACCGGTGGCTAACGCTTAAATTTTTGAAGGCTAGTTTTACTAATATTTATTATTTGCAATCAATTTTCAATAGAATGAGGGCTTTAGAAAATGTCCAATATTTGCAAACTGACGTGAGAAAGTACATTTTCAAGTGTCTATGGAACATTACTTTGATAATTGCCTTTTCTAACTGCCAGACGTGCGTTCTAGAGTGTCTCGATAATTATCATTGATATATTTATTCCTCAAAAATATATGAAGGTAACAAATGTCAAGCACTTAATAACCAGTGCTAGCTTCTAAGACTGGTTTCAAAAGCTTGCACTCTGCGAATAGTACAACACTGAATTGTCCTCCACGTCAAGATTTGTGAATAATACACTGAACAGATAGCGATGTTTAAAAATATAAGAAAGCTTGCCAAATGACCGATCATAAAGCCAGTAGGTAGTCTAACAATCTAAAACAACAAGTCAGGAAGTTTTCTAACGAATTCAATCGAATTGGTATGTCCGAGAATGTCAAACTACACTCACTTACCAATGGGAGAAGTTGGTGCAGAAATACTGGTATAATGTCTAGAGAAATCTCCATGATCATTGTAACAGATACTACTCGATTTTTCTAGAAACCATTGTAAGTATTTTATGAATCATTTATGAGTCATTGATGCGGACCAGTGATTCCAAAAGTGATAGTGATAGTGGTAGTGATAGTAATACCACTATCACTATCACCTATCACTGTGGTATTACTTTAACTTAGACAAAGGAGAAGCAGCTCCTCGTTGCTGCAATCATAGAGATTTCTCTGCTGCGCGCTTTTATGTGCAGACATCAAAGAAATACTGTGTGCCTAATTGGTTTTCTATGGTGAAGGCAATCAGACAATTCTTTGCTAGTCTCACAAAGGGAAACAAAACTCTCTTTAGATGAAATGAAATATTTGGGTAGTATTACTGAAGTTACCACGATAACTTCAGTAATACTACCCAAATACTTACTGAAGTTACCACGATAACTTCAGTAATACTACCCAAATATTTCATTTCATCTAAAGAGAGTTTTGTTTCCCTTTGTGAGACTAGCAAAGAATTGTCTGATTGCCTTCACCATAGAAAACCAATTAGGCACACAGTATTTCTTTGATGTCTGCACATAAAAGCGCGCAGCAGAGAAATCTCTATGATTGCAGCAACGAGGAGCTGCTTCTCCTATGTCTAAGTTAAAGTAATACCACAGTGATAGGTGATAGTGATATTACTATCACTTTAACCAGTGATAGTGGTATTACTATCACTACCACTATCACTATCACTTTTGGAATCACTGATGCGGACTAAGCTTTTAACCAACGTTTAGCACATTTACATACCAATTTTTCCGTATGCGCCGATTTGATTACATGTATTAGGAAACCGCTGGCGAATATGTTAAGAATACCAATCAATAACTTGGCATAGACAGCTATGGTTTTATACTTATTCACCACGCAGCTCAGTGTATGGCACTCTTGCACTAAAAAACTACTTTATTTATTATTATTTGTTATTAGGTATCCATTTTTCTATTCACCCGGTAATGGTGTATACCGTAAACTCTCTAATTTAACCCCCGGGGGCATAATTATTCAATCGACCACTAGGGGGAAATTAGAGGGGGTATAATTACACAATCGACCTCTAAGGGGGCAAAATTAGAGGGGGGTTAAATTAGAGAGTTTACGGTAATATAGTGTCTATCTGTATTAGGTTGTTAACAAAGTTTTGATACTCGAGGCAGGGTTTTAACCGGAAAATTTTGCGGATTTCACCTAAATAGGGGTTTTTTGATGCAGCGAATCCGAATTTGAGGATTTTTAGTTGGTCCCGTGTTGAAAATACGGAAAATCGCTATTTTCTTTAAAAAATGGCCATTTTTGGCCAAAAATGGCCCACAAATTCCCATTTTTGGCGCGATACGAAAAAACCAATTGCAGATTCGGAATCAGCGCATCAAAATACCCTTAAAAACACATTTTTCAAAAAATCCGAAAAATTTGATTTTTTGACCATAGGGCGGACAGAATAAGTGCGAATAGAAACTAAGCAAATTCTACATGCTTCATTTTGTCCAATTTTCTATACGCTTTTTTCCATTTCATCCGATAAGCAATTAGTTACGTTTAAAATATCAAACTCACATTCCTCATGAGGAATCCAAAACAAGAGATAAGCCGATACAGCAATACCCCAACCAAGAAGGCATATGACCATCACAAATGGAAAGAATTTTGATATATGGCTCTTATAACGTAAGGGAAATGTCAGCGTCAAACACCTGTCTATCGACAATAATAACGCCGATATCGAAATTAGCTGAATATAGACAAAATATCCTACGGCAAACCATACAAGAGCAAATGGATTGTAGTCGGTCGTCTCTAAATTATGCATTTCGCAACACTTACGAAATTTCCAGTGACACTTTTCCTATACTTTTATAAATAACATTTTCTCTGGAACAAAATATCCCCATTCACAAAAGAAACAGTTGCCAAGGAATGCTAGAAGATTTGCTCTGAGTAGGGATGTGCAATGATAACCTTTGATAACTCAGGAAATTCCGGTTATCATGATAACCCACAAAGTTATCATGATAACCATAGGTTATCATGATAACCGTGTGGTTATCATGATAACCGGTAGGTTATCATCCCTATAAAATGCTTAAAATACCTACACATTGGCAAACGAATTACATATTTGGAATCTACAGGAAAAACTGACATAAGGACGTCTACATCAGAATTTAGGTATCTTAGGTAAAAATGAGGTAAAATAGCATTTTTAGATCTGGCCCATTTGTGTATTGGGTGTGGAGTCGACAGAGAAAGAGAGATATGAAGCGAGGGATCTGGCGAGCAAGCCAAGGCCCAGTCGATTCTGGCCAGATCTCTCGCTTCATATCTCTCTTTCTCTGTCGACCTTACACCCAATACACAAATGGGCCAGATCTAAAAATGCTATTTTACCTCATTTTTACCTAAGATACCTAAATTCTGATGTAGACGTCCTTATGTCAGTTTTTCCTGTAGATTCCAAATATGTAATTCGTTTGTCAATGTGTAGGTATTTTAAGCATTTTATAAGGATGATAACCTTCCGGTTATCATGATAACCACACGGTTATCATGATAACCATGTGGGTTATCATGATAACCTCCCTTCGTTGAAAAGGTTATCATTGAGGTTATCATTGGAGGAGTTATCAAAGGTTATCAAAGGTTATCATTGCACATCCCTAGCTCTGAGTCAAACCACATTTTAGTGTGTTCCTTGTGATAGGGTAATAAAGAGGTGTTAAAGTTTTTTTATTGACCAGAAGTTTTTGAGAGAAAATATTTTATCACTAAAATTTAAATTTTCCGTACCTGTAACTGACCACTTTATGCTTAAATACAGCTGATAAGGTATTGCTACCACGGCCCCAGCTATATGAGTAGTGAAAAATATTGATAATGAAGGTGACAGATCTTTAATCTTTAGTGATTTTCTATCAAAAATCAGGCAAAACATCACATGGGTTGTGAATAGAATTGTAACAATATGACAGATTATGATAGCAATATTAAAAAATTGGTTTAGATATGCCAGGTATTCAGAAGTGTCCATTGACATGTGAAATATGATACGTTGTTAAACTTCAGGATCGAGAAATGACAAAAATGCAGGGAATTTTACAAATCGGCTATGAAGTTGTATTCTTTGTAACCCAACTTTCGCACAATGACTTTCGCAAAAGTGGAAATTCGCATGAATAAAGCAATACTTCTAGAATGGACTTGGGAAAGTACATTAACTAATATCTATGAGAAACTAAACCAACTCTGAGAAACATTTATTTGAAAGATTTTGTGTATCATGAACTAGGAATTTTCGAATCGAAACAAACTCTTGACAAAGAAAAAGTGACTATTGTAAAGTTGATAAGTCACAAAAATGACCAATAATTTGAATTATACAGCTAAAACTAAACTATCACTGGATGATATGTTTACGAAAAATGTATTTTCGAGAAGCAGCAAAACGTTATGTATTGCTAGGCTCGTACCCAGAAAAAAATTTCGGTAAGGGTGAGATTTCAGGGGCGGGGGTTGACAAGTGAAAAAACATATTCTTAGGGTGCATATTTCGAAATTTTCTCGAAAATTTTGAAAACCATAGGGGACCCTATGGTTTTTTTAGATTACGAATTTCGGGGGAGGGGTTTGCAATCCCCAACCACCCTAGTTACGGGCCTCTGTATTGCAGAAAATATAATGCATGTACCATTTGAGATCTGTAGCAGAAATAGTACGGTACTATTTCTTGGCATGACAATATTAGTGGATTTCGTTTGTTTAGTTATTAGTTTGTTGTTTAGCTGTTAGTTCATTTCTATTGTTATACCATTTTTATTCTATCTTTCGTTCCAATATCACCCCATCACCGATTTACCAACAATGACCACCATGCAGACTTCTCAGACAGACTCTCTCCTCTTCACTGACGTCATATGTTTCTCGTGGTTTGAAATTTCCATTTGCCACTTGCCGCCTTGACCTTCTTCGCTCACGTGCCTTCTCATGACTTTTACGTAGTTTTTTTAATTCTTCGAGCAAAGGTTTAAAACACACCAATTAGTATATAACTGGAATAAAATTTATTTGAATCAGTTACATCACAGCCAAATGACGTAAAACGGATCGTAGGAACTGTAATGCCATAGGAATTACAATCACTCCAATTGCTCACTCTAAAGAAATATTGATAGTTATGACAAATACAGTTAAAATTCGGAAATGGCTTGAGGTTAGGAAAAACATAAAGCATGCTGAGCTTATTAGAATGACCAAGTTTCTAAGCCCAAAACATAGAGATTTTTAATTTCCAGGCCAAAGCGGATTTTTTGTGCTTGTGCTTATTACTTTGTGCTGGTTATTACTTTTGAAAATTGCAAAGAATTTCGTCTTGAAATGTGCTACTCCGTTACTGCTGAACTTTGCAAAATTTTAATTCACAGGTAAGCCATGTGTTACATAACTGCTTGCTTTATAGAATTAGTAAACTAAAGATCTTATTTACAACAGGACATTTGAAATTATAATTTCAAAGCATATAATTACACGATGGAAAAGACGAGCAGGTGATTAGTTGGCAAAGTACTAATGTGAGCTTAAAGTCAGAAAATCTTCCGAGTAAAGACAGTGGTATTCGCCACATGAATCTAATGAGGTTGAATTGAATTATCTCTCTCTGGAAATTAGCGTTAATCTCTGTTCTTTAGCTTTATGTTTATGACACCTTTCCCTTTTTAATTCTTTTTTGGTTGGATAAATTCGATTTCACTCGGTTACAGTTGGATTACCTTATCATTTTCCCTATAATTTCATAAACTTTTTGTCTGCTGCAAAAGACGTTAATAAATAACGATATTTGTAAAATCTTGTCTTTTTCCTTTGCTTCCCTTGCTTACTTTCCTTCGGATATAAATACACCAGATTTAGTGTTATGACGCTACTATTGCACGGACAATCCTCAATCTTTCAAAACTGTCAATATTTTTACCCTAGGTGCAGCCGTTTAAAAAAATAGTCATTTGTCATACGTTTTTATATAGGATTCTCACTTTATGTCGTAAAATTTTCATCCTTGCTATGCCAATATTTAGCAAAATTTGAGCTTTAATTGATTTTAGAGGTACAAACTAAAACTGTTGGTTAAAAATAATGGGTTTAGCAAAAAATTAAAGGCGAAACAAGCCAAATCGTTCGCTTTTCTCAACTAATTGTCCCCAATTTTCTATAATTTTCGCTATACATTCCTATAGTTTTACCTCTTTAAGTTTTTTACTAAAGCCAAGTTTTACAGCTCTGATGTACGTCCATTGGATTATACTTTGTCAGCATATCGTAGGCCTTATTTGTTACATCATGACGTTATATTTTATTCTGAGAATTCTCCACAGAACCTACAAGGCCAGGAGGAGTGGTAATCTTAACCAAAATATTTCGCCATCTCTCTTGATCTATTTCATATTTTGGATGCTTTTAATCTTTGCTGCGATGCCATCAATTATCTATGTTCTTGCGAAGTGGTCTCCATCTGGTAAGATGTTTTCCGGAATAAAGCTTGCACTTTCTTGGTGAACAGTTACAAACTATTGCAAGTTGTCAAAAATGATCATCAGCTAAAAGCAAAAGCTGCTTGAAAATAGAATATTTAAATTTTGCATACCTGCCAAAATGTACTGTAAGCGAAATTTCAGGTAATAACTCCAGTTCTTATGGCATATTTTGGTCTTCATTTGTGGTACAAGGAATGAATGCTTGTACGCCTATTGTTACATTTTCGTTGACCATTGAAAGGATAATTTATATAAGCTATCCTCTTTCATATAACGGCCGCAAAAGCAGGTATTTAACCGCCATAACTGTAATACTAATCACAGTTTGCTTTGGATGCAACGTTTTTGCCTCATTTCAAGAGTTTCCATTGAAAAATATAGAAGGTTTGTTATTTGGATGGCTTTTTATATTGAGAAAGCAATAATTTTTTCAAGGCTGTCTAGTTCTCGCATGCTTGTTCGTTAAAACCGGTGTCATTTTCTATACTTACACCAAAACCTGTTGCGGATTTTTGAACTTATTTGCTGGCGCCGTTTTTCTTATAAAATTACGTTACACCGGAAATGCTATTGAACCGCTTCAAGCGCCACAATCAGCGAATCGAAGGATCAATAGAATAGCATTGCTGGTAATGTGTCTTGAACTTTGTCTCAACTTTGCACCTCAACTAACCGCGCTCATTTTGTTCAATGTAAGTATTTGAAGAAAGTTTCAAATATCATAGAGGTGTCCAACATAGGCCACCAATTGGCTTCATACATATTCATTACCCGGATAGTTCATTAACTGCCCAAAATGAAATTTTGAAAACATTTGCTACCATCTGATTCCAAATTAGTCATGTTTTGGTAGTCTTATGTTGTCGTACCAGTATCCTTACATGTTGTCCAATTTACAAAGGTTGCCAGAAAACAAGGAAGTGGTACTACGCAAAATCTGACCTTCTAGTCAAAGCTAATTTACAGAAAAATATTTTTCAAACTCATTCCTATATAAATATTTATAAATAATTAAAAATCTTCTTCTTAGACTCTCGGGATTGTGGTCGGCTCATATATTGGTTCATATAACTTTATGGGATGCTGTTTCGATATTTTCATATCTTCGTCAATATACTCATGGAGCCTCCGCCGGTCACATGGAACGAATAATAACAATTCGTTTATGCAAAGAGTTCATGCGAAACAACTTACAACTACATCGTCACATTAAAAGAAATATTATTACAGTCAACCCTCGATAACATGCACCTCGATAACATGCGTCCCTCGATAACATGCGCCTCTGGTCCCGGTCTCGACGATTTTCCCTTTAACCCTTCATTGCCGAGTGTATCCGATCGGATACGATTTTGATTTGCTAAAGACTTCACAAAAAGAAAGAAACGAATGAGTGTGCATTATTCATACAAAGAGTGTGTCTGTAAATTGATCACATAGAAAAGAGAAATAAATAATGGCGGTCATCATGATTTTGATAAAGACAGCTCACCAAAAGGAAAGCTAATGGTAATGCAGACATTCTGCCTTTTGTCTATGTCTCCGGCAATGAAGGGTTAAATCCCCCTCGATAAGAAGCGCGATCCCTCGATAACATGCGCGCCGCCGGCAGGCGGCGCGCGAAAAATTCATAGGGTCCCCCTATTGTTTTGAAAAATTTTAACAAATTTTCGAAAAAATTCGAAATTTTTTGCCGCAGATTCAAATTTTTGGGCGCGAATTTGAACTTTTTTCACAAATTTCACTATTTTTACCAAATTTTTGGCAAATATTAAAAAATTAGTCAAAAATACGGTAAAAAATTCAAATTTTGGTCAAAAATTGTGGCGCCAATTTAAAATTGACTTAAATTTTCAAAAAACCCAACCCTCGATAACATGCGCCTCCGGGTCCGGTCCCTGTTATCGAGGGTTGACTGTACTTGATACTAATTTACAGTTGCTATTATTTTATGTCTAATAAGATAATCGAATAAGATAACTTAAGTACAGTGTGTTACAATATTGCTTTCAACAAAAATCTTGTGTTTATGTGTATACTGTACAGTACTCTCAATAAATGGTGTGTGACTGTACTCTCCATAACAGCTATTCTGATAACAGTACATATAAATGTTCGCTATTTAGGTGCTCAGCCTGATTTCTTAACACTAAAGCAGTTCAATTGATGCTAATTGCTTGGTAGTCTCTAATAGCAACTAGCCGAGCAGAGCTCGGCTAGCTGTCGGGAGTCTATATTCGTGCTTTAGATTGAATTCGTTGGTCAATAAATTTTAATTGGGTCAATATGAATAACAATTTTGGTATTCGCTACGCGAAAAGAACTCGGCCTGCGGCCGTCTAGAAAACGGCATAGATTTTAAAGGGTATAATACAGATATACCTATGTTCTAAGTCCCCTCACATTCCAAGGGAGAAGGTCGGGCGCTCCGCGCCCGACCACAAACGCCCAAAAACGGCTAAATGCCCTCAGGCTAAAAATCTCCATCGTGTGTGGTGCAATGCCTGAAATTTTTGTGCCATTGGTTTTATCTCACTGAGAGCTATCATTTGACACCTCAATCGCCTCTGGAGGTGGTCAGGAACCCAAAATCCCGAGAAATGCCCTCAGGCTAAAAATCTCCAATGTGTGTGGTCCAACCTGGAAAATTTCAATGCCACTCGCTTAGTTTCACCGAGAGCTGTCGTTTGACACCTCATTCGCCTCTGTAGGTGGTCAAAAACCCAAAATCTCGACAAATGCCCTCAGGCTAAAAATCTCCGCTGTGTGTGGTCCGACCTCAAAAATTTCAGTGCTATTCGCTTAGTCTCACCGAGAGCTATCATTTGACACCTTACTCGCCTCTGGAGGTGGTCAGGAACGCCAGATCTCGACAAATGCCCTCAGGGGCCATAACTCCGTCGTGGGTGGTCCGATCTTTTATTTTTCAATTTTCCCTGCTTTGTCTCATCGAGAGGAATCGTTTGACGTATCACACGCCTCTGGATGTGGTCTGGAAGGTCCCGAACTTTTTACACAGACAGACAGACAGACGGACACGAAATGGGGGCGGAGCCTGACTTTGAGGGGGTAAAAACAGGGGGTTCAACATGCGAATTTCAAAAATTTTTTCTCGGGGGGTCTTATCTCACCGAGTAGAAGCCCCGGAGCCTAAAATCCATGCCCCAGGTGAAAAGTCCGTCCTCAGGCTTTCCAACTCTCTAGTGGGGGGGGGATAATAACTAATCGTTTGAGCTAATATGAGTTGGCTAAAAGACTTCTAAGAATCAAATACATGAACAAATAATGACAGGTTATTTCATTTATTAGACATTTTAGCAAATTTTGGTATTTCATCATTTGGGTGAGCCTACCATTTTCAGCTAATTTTCACAATTAATTTTATTCAAATAAAAACTCATATGTCAATGCAAATTTGTGCCACTTCGAGAGAAGCGCTAAATGCAACTTTGTATTCCGTCAAGTCGAAGATCATATTCTCAGCCTCTTGCTTCGTCAACTCCTTAGCCATTTCGCTCTCTTGGGGAAAGCAAACAAACTGCGCGACTTGCATCAATGATTTGAGTGGCGGTATTCCTGAGTGGCATCTAGCGTACGGCTCAGCACTGAAGCAGATTCTGTTACCACGTGTCAGCACAACATTTTGCAACATCGGATACCGTTGGCCGTCAGGAAGCTTTCGAACAACAGCATTACCGAAGATATTAACGAATTCGTGGCTCATTATAAGCTTCGTGTGCTCTTTCGGAAGGTGTTTCAACTCGATCTTAAACATTCAATGCATTATCAAAATGGAATCATTATCTGAAATATGTACATATTACAGGCACCATTTAGTTTCAGATAATGTTGACCATTAGGGTCGGGTCACGATCTGCTATTCGTTTAGATAGAGGGATTATGGTAATTTAGGGCTAAGATATAGGCTAAAATCAGACTATAATAAAAGTTAGTCTATCAGGGCATAGTAAACTATATTGATATCAGTCCGAAAAGGCAAAATCATCTTTTAACTGTAGGCCACATAAAACTAGGTAGATTATACCTGCGCTCCGTCCTTACTCCACATCCGACACAATTCCTCAATCACCGCAGCTTCAATTCGTTCATCTCCATCAACTTTATTTTCTTCAACTGGCTCTTCGTCTATAGATCGTGCGTATGTATATCTAGAAGGCGTTGACTTCGACAAGTTTCCAATTACGACCAACATCTAATGAGAAAATTATTAACTACATAACTCTCTATCAACCGTCATTACCGGCACATCTGGCTGTATCTCTTCACTTTGACGGAAATGCGAAAACAGATGGGACGAATTGGCCAATGTGAGAAATTCTTCCATATCTGCAGTGGTGAACGTCTTGTTTCCAACACTAACCAGAATGCGCGAACTGTTGAAAAGGCTGGGGCTAGGCAAAAGCGATGCTAACGACGGAAGGGACCTTGTGAAATCTCTGGCAACTTCTCTCCGCACGCCTATTCCGAGCCAAGCAATACCTTTCCCTTAATTTCGAAACTTAGCTTTTTCAGTACAACATTTTTGAAATCACATCGGATATGAATTCACTATTTTGTTTAAGTTCCTGATAAATCGTATATTTGAAGGCAAAGCGTAGTTTCATGTAAACAGCGAATAACCTGTGGCCAGTTCCTTCATTGCACCAACTGAACCTCCAAAAGCGGGAGCCGCATTTATTGTCATGTTCATATATTGCTCGCGCCATTGCTAAAAAGGTTAGATAGACTTTTTTAATCATCAACATTTTTAAATCATTAACTTACGGCAGTGGTTTCTCGCGTCAGAAAATAATGCAACACTTTATTACCCATGCTATGGGCCACAATAACTGCCTTTAATCCAGTTCTCTCCACAGACGTCTCAATTTCGCGCTTCAGACTTTCGAAGAACTTCTTCTGCATTTCTACAAAAAATTCTAAATTACGAAATTGTCATAAGACCAAAGTAATTGCAAAATCGCATAACGCAACATTTTAAGTTTAGCATTAGTTATATTGGTCATTACGAGCAGAGAAAAATCGTCGTCCCGAAAATTTTAAATTAAAATTTTCCAAATTGCATCGCACGCTGTATGTCCAAGATCATTTTTAGGTTAAAATATTAAACATTAATTTTCGAGTAGTTCAAACATTTTAACACCTGGGGGATAGCGCCAGTCATAAGCCGCTCCTATCAAATTTTCCGACTCGGTAAAATTGTACAACTTTTTGAGGCTTTCCACAAAACTGTAGTAATACGTAGAGCTGGGTGCTATTGTAGAACTAGCGCTCCAGCACAGAAGTCCTGTATCTCTGATAAGACATCGGAGTGGCTCAAGGTCGCCAAAAGGTGTTGTAATATTTATGCCGGGCTGATCGTGAAACGTTTTTTCATTGCTGTTGAAGACAGGTCTGAAAGAAATCAAATTTCATTTTATCATACTTTCTCTTGAATAAGCACCCTTGAACGTAATTGAATAGTATTTTCCTTTAAATAAATGGTCAAATTACAAGTACACTTAGTCAAGATCAAGAAAGTGACACTGTTTCGGAAAAACATTCGGTAAAGAATCCTGTCATTATATGTGAGATACAATTTGAATGGCCCCGCTTCGTCATATAATTTCTATACGCTCTACAAAGTTACGTCAAAAAATTTTTTACGAACACTCGATAAAAGGACACCTCGCTTCACATCTTCCTGCTATGTTTAGAAAACAGGACACCAAATTATTTAGTAATTTTAAGGTTATTTAAAAAATTGAATTTAACTACAAAATTAACAACTAATTAACCGCGCACATTAAGCGTCGACGCGGCTTATCCCTAAGTAATTAATACTCATCTGAGTCTGAAGAATTCACATTCTTGGTCACCAAGTGGCCACTTCAAGAGACCTTTACTGATCCATATTTTGCGATATTTGTCCGATGGTGCACATTTAAATTCGGGTGGATATTGCACACCGTTTTCCTGGATGTATAGTTTCGACCCGAGTATGCCATTCACTAAATAGTGCTTGACATTACACATCTTACTTATACCATCATATCATTATATCAACTGAAAACTACGATATATTTCTTATGAGAATATCACTTACTAATAAAAACGGGTGGATTAGAACCTTGAGAAGGAATGCAAATGGAACAGAAAGCCAGAAATAGGCTTGTGCGAAATAACCACATTAAATAAAGGGGATTCGAGTGTCGGCAAATATCACTATAAAATTGTCTGCAGAAATGAGCTTCGACTGATTAAAGTGTCTCTTCTGAAACGGTTTTAAAGGACACGTTAAAATGGGTGCGGCTTCGGACACACCCACTGCAACGTCTTACTATAAAAGATTATTTTGTATTATCCGATTACAACATTTTAAGCTTTGAAAGAAATGATTAAAGTGTCTCTCCTGAAACAGTTTTAAAGGACACGTTACAAGTCAATATTTTTACTATGCGCCCTGTAGGAGCTATCTTATTTATCATTCAATATGCATTCAATCATTCAATATCGATTTTCGGTAATAGCAAAAGGAAAACTCTATGAATTAAATCTTTTACTTTTATTTATTTTTTATTTAAATATCCAATCGTAAAAATAGAGGCAAAATTATGTATTATATGCATCGGCTCTTCATTTCATCTCTTACCAACCAAAACTATTTTCTGACAATGTGTTTAAGTTTCTGCATATATCTAGTGATATTTGTTGCTAGTCTACATTATCCGGTGTCTTCTGAAGAGCAATTTGACTATTCTGCTGTGGATAAAGGTTAAGTTTAGCGTTAAGGCCGCTGTGCGTGCACTTTGATTAAGATTAATGGGGAATGATCATAAAAATTATATTCGTAAAATTTTTTCGGTTCTGATTTGTCAACGAACCACATGAACAGGACTTTAAAATTGGCTCTCTATTTTGGGAAGAAAATGTTTTTTCGTTATTATAATTAAATATATAGCCAAGTGATATATCGTTGGATATGGCTTCATTTTGATTCGAAGCAATCTTTCTGCTGCAATTAGTTTTTTTGCAAGAATCTATGCCCATCAATTTTTGCTATAACTGGTGTAATCAGTAGGGGTCGGCGAATCCGAGTCCGAGTCTTTTCGAGCCCGGGTCCGAGTCCGAAACGGACTCGGACTCGGTGTGAATGGAAATCTGACGAGCCCGAGTCCGAACTCGGACTCGGCAAAAGGGGGTCCGAGTCCGACGGACTCGGACTCGGTGCCCATTGGGCGCGGCCGAGCGAAATTTTTGAACGTTTTTGAAGAATATATAGCACTATTTTTCTAAAAATTTTCGCCTGCGGCGCACTTTTTTCTTCCGTTTTTCATTATTAGTCGCCATTTTTCCCAAAATTTCGGCCTGCGGCTTTTCATGACTATTTATTTGCCTTCATAATAAAAGTGCCTTTTTATGGCATTTTTTGGCAAATTTTGGCGTTGCGAATTGCTGTTTTTGCCGCAATCCACAATCTTTAAGCACCCCTAAGAATGCCCTCAGCCGTGCCCGATAGGGCGCGGCTGAGGAAAAATTTTGAAACTTTTGCCTTAATCAGCAGATTTTGTTTGATTTTTGTGCGAACAAACTAAATTTCTCAAAAATTTCGCCTATTTTCATAGAAATACTGTTTGAAAAACTGCCGAAGAAGTACAAATATGGCACCCATCTATAACGCTTGTTCAGGAGCTAAATAGTCGACCTAAACCGGTTATATTCATACTAAAAATTTTTGGAAAAATACAGGTAAAATTTGAATTTGCATGTAAAATTTCTTTAAAAATCTAAAAAATCGCTAAAAAATAGACCAAACCGTCTAAATTTTGTCTATTTATAGTAAAAATACGAAAACACAAGTTTTTGACAACAACAAAAAATTGGCGGGAAAAATAAAATTCAAACGGACTCGGCGATTCCGGACACGACTCGGACTCGGTCATCACTACCGAGTCCGGACTCGGACTCGTCAACTGATATTGGAACCCTACGAGTCCGGACTCGGAATCGCCCGGACTCGGACTCGGTGTAAAATTCCGACCCCTAGTAATCAGTAGTTAGAATTCCAGTTTTCTATCAATGTTGTGCGGCCCAAGAAGAGAAAGAATGTCCCTGCACATACACAAGCTCTTTGGCGCTATTTAATCAGCTGATCGAGGAGGAACGCTTGCATAATCTCTCTTCACCACACCGGAGTAAACGTTCCGTGCAGGTCATAACTGACCAGAAACGACGCAAAATAATGGGTATAAACGATATATGGTGGGAATGTGCCACTCAGAGACTTGATGTGCGCGAGTGTTGTCATGAATCCGACGTACCCGAGTAATTTTTGATAATACGTTTAGGATATTTATGACTGGAAATTTTCTGCTCATGATTATGAAAAATTGGATTTCTTATACACACTGAGCCTAAATTAAGTAGAATTAGTTCAACTATAGTTTAACCATTTGGTAAATACAATTCGTAATATATTTTTACATTGTGCCAGTCCATTATTTATAACTTACAAATTTATTCTAAGGAAGTGCATGGGTTTCTGCGATGCTACAAACATTGTTGAAGTTGGCTATGAAAACACTGTTCAACTTGAAAAATGCAACATAGATTCACTGCTTGGACCTACGGTAATGGTTAAAGCACTCAAGTGCTTCGCAAAGACAGTGGCTGGGCATTAATCGGATATTCGATGGAAAAATTGTATGAGAACAACTTTAAACGAAAATCTGGCAATTAATTTGATGAATAAATTTCATGGCAAAAATGTGTACTTTTGAAATCTTTAATTTGTTTTATAAAACATTACTCTACAATCAAATTAAATGTCCAAGAATTACAGATGGAAATAATTTAAATGGTCCATAGATCCAAGAAAAACGACTTGTTTTATAAAAATACATTTTTTATAACTATTTAATTTAATTTAATTTATTGTTGTTGATTGTCATGTCTTTGATAAGCCAGAGCTTTTGAGTGGAAAAGGGTGACCCGCTGTTGTGGGTTGGCTGGAGGTTTTATATTAGCTGCTTTCTTCATGATCCTTTGGAGGGGACCTGATTTTTTTCAATCGGTAATAGACAATCGTTAATAATCCCCGGGCGAATTATTATGGCACTAAAAAGCGTCTATGGGGCCCCACTGGGGATCCCAAAAATATTTTCCGCTAATGGGCAATGGAAAAGTGTTAATACAACTAAGGGAAAAGACACTTTCGCACCGGTTGCAAAAGACTAATCATTACATAATCCGACGTGTTTATGAATATAAACAACTGATTTGCATACGATCATTTGTGTAAACAAGCTCGTAAGTATTACATGTTGTACTTTTATATGCTGTTGTTGCGGAAGGAGAATTAATTATGCTACATAATAATATGCTAATTTTTTGGCAACAAAACAAAATATTTAATAATAAAAACATGACAGCTGCTTCCGCATGTTACATACTTCATTTTGATATTTTTCACCAACTTTACCCAATAACTTTTAAGGTTTTGCGTAATGTTATGAATTATTGACTATTGTGTTGTGAGCACTGTAACCTATTTCGCAGGATATATATATATCGGTGTTAGTGCATTTTTTTTAGCTTCCTTCAAAAGCGAATAAGAACTAAATTAAAATCATGAAATGGTAACAAACGAGTGTTTTCCACTCAGCGAACGGCACAGGAATAAAGGCATTTGTGAACCAGTTGCTATGAAATTATTTGTCAAAATACACGTTGTTTCAATAATCTTTTGTCCGGCCTTTATTAGAATTCTCGTCTAGTCTCTTTAACCCCCATCTATCAAGAACATTGGGAAAATAGAAAGTCTCCAAAAGCAATTTCTGCGACTTATTTTCCAGAGGTGTAATTTTGGCAAAGAGACTCCCGAATACGCTGATCTTTTGAAGCTTTACGAATTACAATCACTTGAAGACCGTAGGCTAAAAGCAGATCCCATTTTGTTGCACAAATACATGGTTGGTATTATTCCTTTTGCACGGCAAAATGCATTCACTTGCATTCCATCTAAGACTCGTGGAGACAAATTCAAATTCTACACCACTGCGGTCACCAACCAAATTAGATTCCACTCCTTTTTGTACGAATTTCAAATATCTATAGCAAGTTACCACCAGAGATCCGACCAGTTGATATAGACCATCTAAAACATTGAGATTCATTTCTTTAAACCTGTTACTAACTTCTGGCTACTGTACGGTGCTCGAAGTTAATAACAGAGGTTAAAGGAAAACAACTCCAACCGAGACAAAACCCTAAGGATACCGTATGGTGCTAGTGGTTAGTAGTTGAGGCAAAGAGTTGTTCAGCTCGGCGTTACTGTTCACAAAATGATCAAATATACTTTACCCCATTCCTACTCAAGATAATGGCTTGTTTAACAAAACCGCGATATATATGTATTACTTGTTTTGAATGCGTTTATGTTTTATCATTTATGATTTGACTTATTGTTCCTTCACCTTGTATTCATATACCCATCGCACCAAGACGTGCAATAAATTTATTTAATTTTTCGGCTATGTGGACTGTGGCGTATGCAGTGATACTTTTTGTAAGTTTAAAATTATTTCTATTGATATCCCTCCCCTCTAGTACTCTCGCTTTCCAAGAAACACTGGTACGAACCATAGCGTGATTGGGAAAACCCCTGGAAAGCTTTTCTCCGGTCACCGGAGGCCATTTTGTACGACTTGCTCTCAGGGAGATAACAATGCCTTTGAGAGCGTATTATGTCGGTCCTCACAAAAATATAATTTTTTATACATAACTTCAGGCGTTAGTTTCAAAAACCACTGGGTGGGCCGGATTTGGTACGGACCATAATCTTAAGTGGTTATTTTATTTTTCAAACCAATTCTCATGAACCCTACTAATAACACTGAACTAAATTGAGAGTAAATCTAACATTTTTAGCTCGTCCCCAATGGCTTAACCGCGCCGTCCTGTGCCCCGGAATGTGACTGTTCTGAGAGAGATAAACTCGTGATTATCAACCAACCCAGCAATACGTCCACTCTAATCAACTCCATTCGAGCAGGGTACAACACCTGGAATTCCAGCGTCCGCTTAGGTTTTAACTCGTACTACAACCGAATCAAGAATGTCAGCTATAGCGGTGACAATGTTGCGGATATTATTAACAAACTGATCGTCATAATGACGCAATATAATTTCAATAATGTAGAAAAGAGACAGGTGAGCCTTTTATATTTTAGATTTAGCAACTTCCATTCTTGAATAATGAGTGTTGCAGATTTTGTGGAATCGGACAATTTTTGAATGGGGTGGCACAATTGAAGACTTTATTGAGTGTGGAAACGCCACAATGTATGTTCTTTGTTAACAGAGAAATTGGATTATTTAGCCAATTTTCTTCATAATAAGCGTTTTTCAACAAAAACTGAGGAGAAAAATAAGGAGAAAATTTTTTGTGCCCATGGCACAATCAACTTACTCACGACCGTTTTCATAGCTACCGTTTTCAAAGCTTTAGCGTCACTTCGAGCACACTTCTACCCTCCACTACACTTCAAAGTACAATTGTGGTTGTTTGCCCGTCCCCTGCTGGATCACCTGACTGTTCAGACCGTTTCGAGCTAATATTTGTGGATCCGGACACTAACTCTACTATCTTGACTGATTCAATCCAGGCGGTTTATGAGACGTGGAATGCCAGTATGAGGCTTGGGTTTGACACTTACTATAACATGATCCGGAAAGTGCTTTATGACGATACAACTACGGAAGAGGAAAAAATCGACGAGCTTTTTGTGATTTTCCATCGATACAACTTTAATAATCATGCTAGACGACAGGTAAATTACCGTCATGTAACTTGGAAATGCAAGGCATTGTATACTAGTGTAGGCATACAGATTGTACGCTAAATAAAAGCCTAATAGAGATATACCAGGTACGCCAATATACCGTCTCTTACTATTATTTACATCCATTGGGAATGGGCGTTTGAATTCGCGGGTTGTTTGAGCAGGCGCAGCAGTGGAGAAGCGTGCCTTGGCATGCAGGCCAAGATGCTTTTTAAGGCATTTCGAGACAATATGATGAAACCCTTGGAGAGTAAATCGACCTCGCTGAACCCAAATCCGGGATCAGATTTGAACTTTGATCTTTGATTTTTCAACTTTTCCTTTAAAATTGGGATTTTCCATATTGCCTGCTCAAACAACCCGCGAATTCAAACGCCCATTTCCAATGGATGTAAATAATAGTATAGAGCACAAGTAAGAGAAATTATTCCTAGGCTTCAGCGTTGTGTTCGACGAAGTTATCGATGCTTTGTTTAATATGTCAACATGTTTTTAAATTTTCAAAATAATTCAACGTTTTGACCATTTGTAGCTAAAACAAACCAGTACCTCCTAAAATTTTAAATGAGTATGGCAACAAAGTCCCGAGAATGATGGTCTATGTCACAAAACAATTCCGGATAATGTTTATTTCAGACATTGTGGGATATCCGAATTGGGTGCTGGGGAACGATTGAAGATTTTATTTTATGCAGCAACGAATCGGTAAGAAGCACCGAAATTTCACGGTTTTGTAATCTAAATTTCAGATTACCACTTTAAGGCCCACAGGAGCCAGTGTGTCTCCTTCAGAATCATCTGATTGCAGAGGTCGTCCTGAACTGATCTTTGTAGATCCTGAGACTAACTCTACTATCCTGACCGATTCAATCCAGGCGGTTTATGAGACTTGGAATGCCAGTATGCGACTCGGCTTCAACACTTACTATAACATGATCCGGAAAGTGCTTTATGATGATACTACTACGGAAGCTGAAAAAATCGACGAGCTTATTGTGATTTTCCATAAATACAACTTTAATAATCATGCTAGACGACAGGTAAGTATCAATTAACCTAATACCCTCCCCTTCAGATAATAAATTTCTTCATATTCAGAATTCACCAGATATCAACCTTTTGTTAAATCCTAGTTATAACAAGAGGTATGACTAGAGAGGTAAGAATGGTCCATTTCGCAATACTACGGGCGCAGTATTTAGCTTCTACCAACTTGGCTTTTCCAACTTAACTCCAAATCTGATTTCTGACCTCTCTTGATCTATCGATGTAGGCCATAAAATCTGGGAAATGATCGATTTTTTATAGTCTGGCCGAGTTTTGCTGCTGAAATTTTGGCTTCAAACCCCGACTCCTAAAAAATCAATCACTTTCGGATCTGGCTCACTTTGACATTGATAAATAAGGAGAGGACACGATATATATCAGATTTGGGGCAGGGTTGGAAGGAAAAACTCTTTATTTATGTAGTAGTGCGAAATCGGCCCGTTCCCATCTCTGTACATAAGCCAGTACCTTATATGAACTACCGTATTCCCTGTAATTGCAGCCCCCTGAAATTATCGCCCCTCCCTGTAATTACAGCTTCCTCCAGCAGAATGCCAAACCTATTTCCGGACCCCGCCGACCAAAACTAAGTGCATATTCGTGTAGATCTCGTCGAGTTACGTAAGAATAACACCAATGCCAAAACTTTGTCATTGAAAATATTGGAGAAAGATGACTTTGAAACTTAAAATTCCAAAATTTTTTGTGTTTGAAAAATTAGAGCCCGGAGCTGCAATTACATGGAATACGGTATTACCGTAGTGGAAGCTTGAAAAAGTTTGAAGGAATACCGTATTTAAAATCTTAGCTAAAGTGCCAGTAATCCTTTATACGTTTCATTTTAGACGTTGTGGGATGTGCTGATTGGAGATTGGGGAACTATTGAGGACTTCATTTTATGCGGTTCGTGCACTGATTGTGACCATATGATTATAACCATATGATTTACGTGTTATACAAATAACTATAATGGTCCGAATATTGTTGACTGCTTATATTTGCTTGAATGAGAATAAGGCATATATAGCCTAAGGCGGCGTTAAAATCACTCTAAGACTAATTGTTCACAAGCTGCATTTGCGGAATAATTGAGAGTTGATCCATCTTTATCCAAAATAGACGTTAACTAGATAAGGAAACCGGTTTGATTCATTCATCCATTATGAATTAATAATTGAATGAGTAAACTATAATAGTAGTAATGGGAAACATAAAAATAATAGTAGCGAGTAAACAATAATTGAGTGAATAATCCATTTCGGTTTTCAATATTTTGTATTTAGTAATTATCTAATTACGTGACAAAGTTTATAAGACATTCGAAATTTTCAACGTATAATGAAATCATGTGTTCATTAAAACATGCTTTTATTTGCAGATAGCACGGGATGCCTGGTCTTGTAAATATGCACGTCGGATAGGCAAAAATGTCCTCTACAACGATATATAAAAAATCGGCATCATTTTCGAGAAGCAAAATCTTTTAAATAAAAATGAATTAACCCGCACATTTTGACTGTTTTTCTTTCACGCAAATTTTTGTATTATGTTGATGCGATCCAAATATACATAATACATCATTTGAACAAGCAGAGAATAGGCTAAATTGAGAAAAAGTTTGATGCAGACTTTAGAAAATAGCAACATTTTCCAATAAAGATGTCTCCTGTTTTGAAATAAAATTTGGTATATGTTCAAATTCAAGTTGGTATCAATTCACTTCCTTCTCGAGCAATGTTTTTTTTCTCTAAAATATGCTAATTTTTTGATGGATTCTTGTAGAGAGCTCTTGGGGCTATCCAACGTGCACATTTATAAGACCAAAGTTTCCCGTTAATGTAATTGATTGTTTCAGTAATTTATAATAGAAAGGGTCGTGGTCTTTGAGACAGATGTGTGTCATTGTTATGCAAAAATAATGAAATGATCTTTGAAACCAATTTTCTCGTTTTTTTTCTCTACTTTACACGCCAAACTAAGGGAAATTGAAGGGAACTCAGACGATAAAATACTAATCGAATATTCCTCAGACTGTTGTTAAGGAAGGTGTCATTAAGGTAACTCGAAATAAGTGGTTACGCAAAAAATCGGCAAACTACTTCCTTATGACTAGCAGACATCGTCTACAGAAATTGTTTTATATCACAGTGAAATTTCCACCAGAGTGAATTTTCTGAATGTCGCCATTTCGATATATCGTACTTATGCAGTATATAACTGGCTTCGTACTTTATCTAATTTCCCTCTTCTTTATACTAAAAATACTACAACGAACCTATAAATCGAAGAAGAATGGCCAAAGTATTTCTCCTTCATTGCTAATTTATTTTGTATTTTGGGCAGTATTAATTATATCCACAATCCCGTCAATTATTTACTTTTTCGTCACATGGACCCCGAAAGGTAAAATGTGCAATAATACCGTTTGGAATCACTTTATATTTTACCAATTCAAGGCGATATGTTGAATCAGAGCGTGATCTTCTGGATGTCTTTAATTGAATTTGGACTGAGTCCTTGCACTCCGATTATTATCCTGTTCTTAACCATAGAAAGGATCATCTATATAACTTGGCCACTAACCAAGCTCAAGTACCTCGGTCTTATCACAGTCGTGGTCACTATAGTCTTCTTCAGCGGCAATATTATAGCAGCTTACTTGGACAGAATTTTTGGTAGGTGAATTTCAAAGTTTCCTGTTCATGCCTCTGGCTCAATATTAAAGTTTGTGGATTATTTAATTTCATTTTAAAGTAATAGGTTATGAACTTTCCTCTTTCAGTATGCAATGACAATACTTGCGAGTCCAAAAAGACGAGAGGTGCACTATACAACTACACAAAAATGGGCTTTGGGTTGATGAACCTGATCGCAGGCGCAGTGTTCCTCCTAACACTCCACCAAACCAGGAGTATGGTTGAACCGCTGCAACCAGCACAATCGACAACAAAAAGAATCAATAAAATAGCGGTACTCGTAATTTGCTTGGAACTGTTCCTTAATTTTCTTCCTCAGTTGACTGCTTTTATTTTGGAACAGGTATGTCTTCCCTAACACCTATACTGGTATATTTTAAGGATTTATTTGACATGTTTACATGTCCAATAAAATAATTTTTATTGTTTGAAATTACGATGAAAATATAAAATTTTGGCTGTAATTCTTAACTGAGTCATTCACAAAGTTTTTAGACTTTTGGCATCACACTCGGCTCAATTGTTGGCGTGTACAATTTTATTGGATGTGCTATCGATATTTTTATCTCGTCAGTAACTTACACAACCATTTTTCACAGACGAAACCAAGCAAATAACTCAGCGAGCTTGAACAAACAAACAACATTTTTTAAGCGTTCAAATTCATCACAGTCCCAATATAAATGAGTATTTCACATGATTGAAAACTATACTGAATTAATAAACGAAAAAGCTTTAAAGAAGCCTATATACATATGCGATATTCCCTATCATCGTTAGTGCCAGGTAATTGAAGATTGCACTATATTCAATGAATGTGCTTTAACAAATTCTTACTGTCGTTATGATCCATATTTATTTAATAAAAACAAAACCGGGATTCCCCGGTAATTTACTTAACCCGGGGGGAAATAAAAATTTTTCCCAAGGCGAAAGGGTTCCCACTGGGGGGGTCTGTGTAAAAATTTAAAACAGTTTTGTAATAAAAATTTTCCCAATGGTCACCCACGCCCCGGGGCGGGGGCCGAAAATTTTTAAAAATTTTTTAATGAAAAACTAAAATTTTCAATGTACCCCGGGCTTGAAATTTTCAATCTAAACCAAATTCATGTTTTTAATTTTTAAATTAAAAGCCAAACTATAAACAAAATTTTCATTACAATACATTACAAATTACATATTACAATGATGACTTAATCAATTACCATATCATCCAGTCCGTTTAAAATGTTTTCTTCGAGGTCTTCTTCTTCCGGCATGATCAGTTCGATATCGGACTCCTCGCGTGCTTTTCGCAGTATGTCGAGTCCCATCGGGGCTGCGCCTGTTGGTCGGAAACATGCAATTTTGTCGTCTTCTGAGCCATCGTTTGCGGTTGTAATGCCGCAGTTCTTGAAGGATTTCGCGATCGCTTCGTCAGGAAGCGCATTCCAAGCTTCAAAAATCCAGCGCAAATACACGTCCATGTCGGGCGCCCTTGGGTTTCCTCCTGATGTGTGCGGGCGATCCTTGAGATTGATCCATTCTTCGTACTCTCTGCGAATACTGGCTTTGAAGGGGTGATTCCAGTCGGTGTCGGGCGCCTGAAAACTAGGGAATATTTTTGGGTTTTAGTGTTCTCAATTTTTACCTGAATGTATTTAGTGCAGCCTGGAGGCACCACGGCTGTCTCGATCCCAAGCTCATGAAGCACGCGTTTTGTGTCCTCGCTGATGTGACACTTGAAGCTGTCCCATATTAAGAGAGTTTTCTGGAACACGCTGTTGCCAATCACTTTTCGGAGGTAAGCTTCGATGTGTTGGTTGTTCATCCAACTCTTACCAATGCCGGCGTAGACCAAATGTAGTTTGCTTCCCCACTTGTCGTCGATTGCTTTGACGTTTCGCGTCCTTGGTAGAAGCACCATCGGCTTGAGTTTCTTGCCATCGCTACGCGCTGTCAATGCGACGGTTATATTGGTGTGCTCATGTCCGGTGCTTATGACAGTTACCTAAAACAATCGTTGTACAATGAGATAAAATATTAATAAAAAAATCTTACATCCTTTGCACCCTTGGTCTCAAGAACTTTTGCGGACGCTGGCTCCAGTTGTACAGCCGTTTCATCCATCGCCAGAATTCGAGCGTATCTGAAAAACTTTTATAATATTCAATTATCTTCCTGAAAATCTTACCCTTCTTTTTCGCGCTTTTTGCCGACATACAGGATGAAGTCGACAATTTTGCGGACGTAATCTTCCGGCGGTTTCTGTGCAACTCGCGTTGTTTTTCGCAACGAAAAATTGTGCCGCTCCACAAAGGATTGAAACCAGCCATGTGACAACTACAAAATTTACGATTTACATCGGTATTCTGGCTATAGTTGTATTAACGGGTGGGGAAATAAAATCTGGAAATTGCTACCAATTTGGCGAAATTTGGCATTCCGTCACTTGATGTTTAAGAACAGTTGTAGCAAATTTTGTCTAGTTTCCAAAAATGTATAACACAGTTTTGTAATGATTGTTCAAAATTTTGCCAATACGGCACCAACTGAAGACACCCACAGATCCCGGGTGCTTGTGCTTGTGCACAAGCACCGACAATTTTGCACCCGGACGTGACATAATACGAGCTCCACCAAAATTAGAGCTCCGACAGAGCTGTAAAAACAGTAATACAGTAGTGAGCCTTAGCCAGGACCCTAGCTTGAGAATTTGTCCGGTACAGCTCTGGAATGCCAAAAATTCGATGTTTTTAATTTTTGGCCGAGATTAAAACATTTTGACCAGGTGTACCTGCGGAAATTGTCAAATTGTCAAAAAAAGTGATCTTCTTCTTGCACAATCTTATACGCCGATGAAACTAGACAAAATTCTGAACATTATAGCGAAAACCTGATATTATTTCGTCAGGTGTTGTGGATTTTAGCGTTATCAGCAGCCAAAAGTCAGCCCAAGAATACCGATTTTCCGCAAAATCGGCATCCATGAAAGCTGGCTAAATAAAGTCGGGTTTTCGCTATAGTTTTCAGAATTTTGTCTACTTTGATTTGAGTATAAAATTTTGCAATGCAGAAAGCATGTTAACAAAAAAATTGGAAGATTTCTGCAGACACACCTGGTCAAACCTTGTACAGCTCCTCACAAAGGGTACCAAGAAAGGAATTGAAAAAATTCGCAAAAATGTAGTGATCGAGAAACAGTAAATTTGTAAATAGTTACTATTGACACTGATACATATTTACTACACATTTGCCTTGACTTATTTGGATTCAATAAAAATTTTAATAAAATGCACTAGTCCAGATTTTATTTCCCCACCCGTTACTCAACCCACTGCTTTTGGTCAATTTTGCTGATGCTAGTATCAGTGGCGCACCCAGAAACTCTGTGCTCTGATTTGGTCTCTTCTACACTGCGTGCTATTTCTTTGTTAAAGCCAAAAAAAGCGGGACACCGGCAGACACAACAATGGTAAACATAGATAATTTTACAAAAGCGAAAGAAGCTCTAGAAATTTCTTTAGCTTCTTTTCTAAGCTATGATTAACCATTGTTGTGTCTGACGGTGTCCCGCTTTTTTTGGCTTTAACAAAGAAATAGCACGCAGTGTAGAAGAGACTAAAGCAGAGCACAGAGTTTCTGGGTGCGCCACTGGCTAGTATTGGTAATTGCATGTTATTTTATCCGACCAAACCTCATATGTTATTTGCTGCGTTTTGCAAACTGTATCTTTCAGATGTCTAACCACTTCGTCGGTCTGTGGAATGAGATGTCACTCATCATCAGGATACTTTGCTTTTACACGTGCCCAATATCTCCCTTCATATTTTGTGCCTGTATCTTTTGTGCATTTAACATATCTTTTAACAGATTTTCACGTGTCTTTTAAAAGACTTTTACATGACGATTTGATTCGATTTCGTCCGTTTTCGACCAGGTCGAACATTTTTTTGACCGATATAGTACATCCAAAGCCCAAAATGTCAAATTCGACCTCCTGTAGTTCTAACGACTGGGACCATAAAGGCCTAAATGGAACTCACATATTTTTAAAACTTATTAAATAAAACTGATATCTTACTTCGTTAACTTTTTTAATATTGCAATGGCAATAAATAACTGTCCGAGAGAGGAGCACTACACAAAATGGGCTTTGGGTTGATGAATCAGTTTGTGGAATCGACAGTTGAAAACCACCTGTCGTCGAGACAATCTTACGCCATAATTATGCTAATATAATAAACTCAACCTCGAGAACGGTTTTCCCGTAATGGCCACTTTAAAGAACGTATTAACTAAAGCTAGAGAACAGTAATTCATATTCAATTATTGCTCAAATTTACTTAGAATGCTGGCATAAGGTATACATAAACCATTTACTATTTACACAAAAATCAGCAGAGTATATCCTTATGTCTAGCATGCATTGTCCATAGAAATTGTTTGTTAAAATTTCAATATAACAGTGAAATTTCCAGCAAACGTATATGACTCCACTCCGATGTATCATACTTGTGCAATATATAACTGGCTTTTCGCTTTATCTTATTTCCCTCTTCTTTATACTAAAAATACTACAACGAACCTATAAATCGAAGAAGAATGGCCAAAGTATTTCTCCTTCATTGCTAATTTATTTCGTATTTTGGGCAGTATTGATTATATCCACAATCCCGTCAATTATTTACTTTTTTGTCACATGGACCCCGAAAGGTAAATTTTGCCATAATACAGTTCGGAATTCAACAGAGTACGCTTGAGTCCCTGTTGATATCCGATAGAAATCAGCCGGTGCGAATGATCTCTTGGTCATTGGTTTTTGGAATTGTGGGTTTGATTCATGTCCAATCACCCTAATTCGCAAGTGAATACCGTTAGTTAGTTAGTTAGCCAGTTAGCACCTTTGCCGATACGCTAAAGGGACGTGTGATAGTTAAAAATGCTCCTCCGTGGATGAGAAGGAAGGACTCAAAAAAATGTTTGGCGCCAATCTGAAAATGTGCCACTTTTAGGCAAAAAAGTGGCATTTTGTCAAAAATGATCATTTTCGAACCATAGCATCTGCCTGGCTGATTTTTGCACCCGGGGGTTTTGCAGCATGCTGAATCCGAATCTGATTTCAGATTTGGGGTACAACATGATGTCTTGGTCTTTGGTTTTTCGAATTGTGTTGGATTCATATGTTTTTTAAACTAATTTAAGGCAATGTATTGAATCAGAGCGTCATCTTCTGGATGTCTTTAATGGTGAGCGGAATGAGCCCTTGCACTCCGATTATTATCCTGTTCTTAACCATAGAAAGGATCATCTATATAACTTGGCCTCTGACCAAACTCAAGTACCTCGCTCGTATCACAGTCGTGCTGACTATAGTCTGCTTCATCAGCAATGTTATAGCAATTTACTTGGACAGTTTGCCACGGCAGAAGGAAGGTAAGGCGAAAATACGAGCCATGGCTAAAAATTGACTACCCGGTCTAGCCTGGGAATTTCAACCGGGGCGAAAAATAGAATCTGCTCATGTACGAGCTGCGCCAAACAATTGTTGATATAGGAATTTCAGATTCCTGCCCATGCCTCTGGTTCAAGCTTAAAGTACAAAAATCTTACTAAATTAAACTTGTACTTTATGAACTTTCATCGTTCAGAGTGCAATGATTGCGAGTCCAAAAAGACGAGAGGTGCGCTATACAACATCACAAAAATGGGCTTTGGGTTGATGAACCTGATCGCAGGCGCAGTGTTCCTCCTAAAACTCCACCAAACCAGGAGCATGGTTGAACCGCTGCAACCAGCACAATCGACAACAAAAAGAATCAATAAAATAGCGGTACTCGTAATTTGCTTGGAACTGTTCCTTAATTTTCTTCCTCAGTTGACTGCTTTTATTTTGGAACAGGTATGTCTTTTTTAACACTTTTACAGGTTTATTTCCAGTATTTATTTTGATATTCTTACTTGCAAAATAATGATAAAAAATATAAAATTTTGGCTGTAATTCTTAACTGAGTCATTCAGAAAGTTTTTAGACTTTTGGCATCACACTCGGCTCAATTGTTGGCGTATACAATTTTATTGGATGTGCTATCGATATTTTTATCTCGTCAGTAACCTACACAACCATTTTTCACAGACGAAACCAAGCAAATAACTCGAATTGGAACGAACAAAACGAAATACATGACTCATTCTTTAATAAGAGTACTAATTCAATACAGCTCCGATACAAATGAATCTTGTCAATTCGTTGAAAATCGGCAAACTAATAAGTGAATAAATTTTAATGTAACTATGTCTCAGAAGTGTGTATGTGTGCATTAGATACAGTAATGTTTACTTTGACATATTGACGTGCTTAGTAGTGCTTCTCTGATATGAAAAGGGCTTGAGTAAAAAATTGCTTGTATATAAAAAAAGACTGCTGTTCCAAGCGATTTCGTATAAGCTATGAAATGCTTTCATTTAATCTAAATACCATAAACTCTTTCACTTTACTCCCTCTGTGTCTGATGAAAAATGTTTTTATAATATATGCTTAAACAAAAACGATCAATCATAATTATTGATGGTTATTGTAACAATAAGGCAATTGTTTTATAAATCCATAAACTGACTATGATCGTACTGATTAATGCACTGCTTTTGATCAATTTTATTAGTGCTAGTACGCCATTTTACCTGACCAAAGTTTTTGTGCAAATTCCTGCGTTTTGGAATCTGTAGCTTTCAGATGTTCGATTACGTCGGCGGTATGCGGAATGAGATGCCATTCATTTGGGCGATGTTTTACTTGTACGCGTGTCCAATACCCGTCTGTGCCTTTTGTGCTCTGAAAGTAATCATCATAAAATTGCTATAGTAATGTTTACCAAGTAACTTCGTAAAATGATCAATCCTCCCTAAAATCAGTGAGAGTACTGATTTGCTTACAATTAGTTTCCCACAAAATATATTATCAGTCTTTTCATCGATGTTTTCATATTTCACTCAAAATTCGATTAAAAAATATGATTTCATTGTATATTTAGAAATAAGAATAACGATAAAGTCTTCCCTCTCTAATCGAGCGCGATCCGTTTTGGCCAAAATGTGCTCGATTAGAGAGGGCCGGATTAGAGAGGGAATTTCCATACAAAAAAATCCGTTTCGGCCAAATGGCGCTCGATTAGGGAGGGTGCTCGATTAGAGAGGGCCCGATTAGAGAGGGAAGACTGTATAACAAAATAGAGAAGTAATAATGGAAGGTTGGATATAAGACAGCTTAATTGCAATAGCTATGCCACCCTTCCCAATTATTTATTTTGGCTTGTTAGGAAAGTGTTTTCCTGTTTTTCAAAGACAATTCTCATTCACCAAAACCAAATTTTCACTTGAACCCTTATAGTAAGTTAAAGCTGTCTGGCGTCGCCTGGAATTTTTGGGGTGCTTATTTTTTCCAATGTTCATATTTAGGTTAACTTTTTGCGGAGAATCCGAACTTGAGGGATAAATTTAATTAAATTTACCTAAATTCACTCTAATTCTCTCACAGGTTCTGTCCAGTGCTTATTTTGTCTGTCCGTGAGGTTTTTTGGAAGGTAATTTTTCGCGCTGAGCCCTTAAACTTACAATTGAAAATTGCGAGGCGCCGCAGGTGGCGAGCCATTTCTGTGGTCGGGCGCTCCGCGCCCGACCATTGGGATGTGAGGGAACTTGGTGCATATACTACGTACAACACAAGCCTACCCGATAAACATTGCGAGCCACCGAAGATGGCGAGCCATACCTGTGGTCGGACGCGGAGCGCGTCCGAGACCTTCGCCCTTGGTATTTGAGGGAACTTAGGACATATGTTACTTTACTAAGAAGCCAGTGTCCGTCCGTGGCTGCGTGTCAGCGTCCGTCCACTGGCGTTTAGACCCCTTCCACTGCTCATTTCCGGGCAAGTGATAGCTTAAAATGTTCGTACGGATGTGCTGATACAGATTTTCAAAAAATTTAGACAAAATATAGTCAAAAATTTTTTTCGGCGCTGGCCGCCGCGAGAGAGTGTGTATCTCTAACGCACTCGCTTCCCTCCAACCCATAATTAAATAAATTTACTGGCTCCAGCCAGTAAAAAGAGCTCTTCACTGGCTGCAGCCAGTAAAAGCTCTTTTTACTGGGCCGAGGCGGCTAGAACACTCTTTTTCTCATGCTTACCATACAAATCCTCTGCGTCGCTGGCGCAAAGACATGTGGTGAGTGTTGTTTAGCACTGCAGACGTTTACCCCCCAACTGGGTGGTAACCGGCGACGGGGGATGCGGGTGGCGACGAGAGATGGGGCTGGGGACGGGGGATGTGGGTGGCGACGGGGGATGCGGGTGAGGACGGGGCTGGGTTGGCGACGGGGGATGCGGGTGGGGACGGGGCTGGGTTGGCGACGGGAGATGCGGGTGGGGACGGGGCTGGGTTGGCGACGGGAGATGCGGGTGGGGAAGGATGATGCGGGCGTAATGGATATACAGAGCCCGTGGACGCCGCGATAGCGGCGGCGCGCTTTCTAGTAGGTATACATGTGGGCAAAATTTTTAGTCGGACTCCCGTCGGAGTCCCAAGCCGCTAGTGTTATACACTTCTGATAAACCTGGTCCGGCCAAAACCGCACCCCAAAATGCGTTAGCCCCTGTTTCAGTTTTGTGCATACTGATTTAGTCTTTACTGGGCACTGCAGACTTGCGGTGCAATCTGTCTAGTTTTATGACATATTATCGAGACATATTATCAAGAAATCGTTTACCTGATAAATCTGTGATGTCTCTTGTGTTACCTGCCTATCAGGAGCATGTGATGTATACAAAATAGTTGCAAAACCGTTATCGTCTTTTCCGAAATCGTGCCAAGCAATATTCTCAGGTTGTAATAAAGCTACTGTGTTTCCACAGAAATAATATATTACGACAAACACACCAGCTGACCACATTTTAAAATCTTAACCTGAAAAATATCACGGAGAATTACTACATTTATGTCTCCTACACTAAATAAATTATTAGAACCATAAATTAAGAAAAGCAAGAATTCAGGGAGTTCAATAACAGAATATTGTATAGACGTGGAATGAAAATAAATGGTAAGTAATCGATTTCTCTCGATATAGTGTGTACACGGAGCAGTAGAAATATACCGAGAAATTTTATTGACAATTTGGCCTTATGAGCTGTAGTATTGAGACTGGTTAACGAAGTGATTTTGAGAGAGCAAGAGACAATGAAAGACCTTGACAGCTCCTAAGTGTCGTCCTACTTCGAATAAGGTGTGCGTATATGTTAACGTAAGCATAAATAGAAAATTTGATACTAAAATATGAAAAACAAGAATTCTACTATGAATGAAAATCGTATAGACCTCAAATAAAGACAGACATCAAGTATTTTGTTTTACCTTTTATCTTATATATTTTACACGGATTAACTTTATTGTAGTGATTATGTTTTACGTGTTCAAATTGCATTTCAATAACGGTTTCGTATCCTTTTGTGTTGTCGTTAACGATTAGCTCTACTCTATCTGTATGGTTCATTGCTACATTTCAGTGTCCATTGGTCAAACTGATTCATAGGTTAATCTCGTCATACCTTTACAAAGCAACTCCGAAAAAAATTGCGTTCACGGTGATTACCTTAAAATATTTGTTAGCTTTGTAACACAATCAAATCATAAACCAAAATTTATTAACGTTAACTTCTTTGAGTATTACAAAATTTTGATAAACTTTAAAATTAGCATGGCTTATTTAAGACCACTCGGATTGAAGTTGTCTGAAGTATATTTCTTTGTGGAGATCGGTTGGCACTATTTTCACCACTCTTGATGCCTCGTGATACTTTATGTAGCGCATATACAGCAAAAGAGTTGCCATGGTGTGTAATGGAAACAGCTAAAAATATATCATTGAATTCGTACAATGTCGGCCACACATAAAATTTCTATAATAACCGACCGCGTTAATTAGTTCATAGCCGAACATGTAATCAATGGGCGTGATGGTAATTGAAAATGAGTAAGTAAACCTCATAAAAGTAGCCGCTATCAAATACACCGTGAATATTATTGTGAAGAATATATCAAGTGGCAATATTAGTTTCATTGTGATAATATTTTCTCGTAGTTGAAAATTCATGCTCAGGCTATACCCAGAATGTTTCAACCTAAATTTGAATCTTAATACGCTAGCCTTCTTAATGGTACAAACAAACAGATCAAACATGGAAAGTCATTAGTTTCGAGCTTTGCCGAAAATATCTTTTAACTTCGATCTATGAGTGAAATTTTTCGAGGATTTATGGGTTCAAACAAAGTTCAGGGAGTATACGAATTTTAGAGATAAAGCCTTTATTGCCTTCCTTTTTAAGAGTACTATCCCAAATTTCTATACATTTTGTAAGAGCCTACTGGTAATATCAACCTTCAAACACTCACTATTACTTCACATACCTATGTCGATATTTCCGATTTTGCGAAATGACTAAATAGTCCACAATTGTAGTCATGAACACAAGAAATAATAGAACGCAGTGCATATAGTTTACAACGTAGCTATTTTCCGGAGTTGTGAGGATGAGGAAGAGTAAAGGTTTTCCATTTTTGCCGAACTCACGCAATGCCGTGAGCACAATGTAGAACGACAAAGCGAAAGTTATTGTCCACTGAAAAATATCAATTCATAATATCATTCGAAAAAGTTGATCAAATTTGTCAATGTCAGATTCCTAAAGCTATATATCAAAAATTCGATTTTATCACCGTATTTTGAACTCTCAACGGGGGGACGGTTGTAATAAATACAGTAATATTCTCACCACTAATATTGTACTGACAACTCCAAATGTACATCCAACTTTCTCATAATGTTTTGCACAATAGGTAGCCCAAGCTCTCTCAGCAGCGATGGCGCAATGAACTAGCGTAAAAGCTATCAAATATCTGAAAAATATGACGTTTTGAATTTTAATACAATTTGAAATGAAAATTGGAATTTCCAGCCAAAATTTAGAGATGTAATTCGTAAAATAGTATCTTTAAAAATAATCCAAAGGGCGCAATGTAAATGCCACTTCGGTAAAAAACATCCGGCACGGTATCGAGTGCTCTGGAATCTTATCATCCGGAAAAAATGATTTTGGAAATCGAGAAAAAAATGTTACAAAAATATTGAACTTTAGCATACTCTTCATAATTTCTTGCTATAAAATTTTACATAGCGTTTTAATTTGTCAAACACTCACACGTATGCCGGTAATCTTAAAACGACGACCAGCCAAACTTCTGTAAGGAACTCACACGGATTTTCAGCGATATAGTACAGAATCTGTAACAGAAAATCAAAATTTATTTGCAATATTTGTGAACTAACTTACGATGTAACGTAGATGAATTACCAAGGTGTCCAGGCATTCTATCACATACAAAAAGAACACATTTATAACGAGAAGCTGAAAATTTTTGTTTAGATTTAAAATCGGTTTAATAAGTTATTAAGTGGATCAAGGCAAAGTTTAAAATTTGGCATATGTAGTTTGAATTTTTGTCATGATTACATTGGATTACTTACTGAAAGATTTCTGTGAAAGATCATATGATGGCGTTTGAAATAGAGCGCCAAGAATGGAAGCGTGACCAGTGAAATAAGTGAAAAGACCACTGAAATTATTGGATTAAGCAGATTTTAATGTTCGTCAAAGCGGTAACGTAAACTAGCTACACTGATGGTGCCTACGGCCCCATGGCGGCTTAGGCTGTTGCTCCAGTGGCTTTGTCAGCGGAGCCTCGCAGCCTTCGGCCGCTCGAAGGGGAATCTGTGGTGTCTAATTATTTGGATCTTACAGAGAAAATGCACCCCTAAGAATGACCTTTCAAAATTTTGGACAAAATACCTTACAGAGAAAATGCACCCCTAAGAATGACCTTTCAAAATTTTGGACAAAATACTTGTTGCGCAAAAATTAGTGATGGGTTGCTCGATTTTACTGTCTAAGCAAAGGATCCTATTTCATAAATCAATATTTGTGGGTCAAATAGTGAGCTCATCGATATCCCTTATAGCGAGCCGAAAGCGTGAAGTCATTTCGCCAAGAGTTGCGCCGATTTAAAAAATACAGACTCAAATTGTTGTTGAATTCGAATGTAAATTACAATTACTAACCTTGAGCGATACGAACTACACTCCACCAATTGTGCGCCATCATTTTAGCTGCCTGAAAAATCTGTCTGTGAAACTGTTATAAGAAATATTTTTATTTTTTTAACCCATTATTTCCTACTGTATCCAATTGGATACGCTAACTTTGGAGTAATTTTTGGCCAATTTTTTGGCCTCCCAGCTAAAATCGTTTCACCAGGTGAGTATTCCTTGTCAGTGTATCAATTTGAGTGTCTCAATTGGCGGTCTTATAGTTCATTTTCACAATAATCTCGCTCAAACACACCGATTAAGCACATGTGTTTAATAGTTGCTTTTCATGAACGAAAATCTTACCACATCACAGTCCGCGTAGGCGTAAGAGGAATATGTTAACGTGGAATTAGATGTCATTGCACTTTCTAAATTTGTTATCACATATTTCATAGTAATTCACCACCATTCTATATAATAATATTGAATATAATATAATAAAGCGCGAGTTTTGGGGCAAAATATTTGTGGATGCAGGATATTGAACAGCTAGAATAATAGAGGATCACGCACAATGTCAGACTTTCAAAATTAGCAGGCACGTCTGACAAACATAAAAGCGTATAAATTACCCAGGAAAGATAGACAACATAAATGGAGCAATTATTTAATACATTTATTATGTATGTAATGTATACGTCAATATATCTTACGTTTATCGTAATGAGTATGTGTGGCTTCTAAGGGATTATAGTAACAAGAGTAGTCGACTATCGATGATACACAAAACTGCTGCATAACAAAAACTTGTACATGCATATATGCATTTGTATGCTTGCATTCACTACATTAAATTGCAGGTAAAAACTATTACAGGGGTATTTGAATTTCAATACGCGCTTCTTATCAAAGCACTTCTGTTTCTTAAATGTTGCTATTTCTTAAATGTTGCTGTTTCTTAAATGTTTCTTAAACGAAGAACAGAATTTATGATATATAATTGTGAGAACAGAATTAAAACAAAAAATAATTGTAACAGTAGTAGTATAGAACAAATCCGAGTACTTACTACACTAGCGGGTAATGGTGCCTCCGGCACCGGAATTATATTAAGCGCCCCTTATCTCGGGCCTATGGGGCTCGCTCGGGCTCACCCGCCCTCGCGGCGCTTCGCGCCGCTCGGCCTGAACACACTTTGGACACACGGAAATAAGCACTATAAAGAATGCACTTGCCCAAAATTTTGGACAGACAGAAATAAGCACTATAAAGAATGCACTTGCCCAAAATTTTCGACAGACAGAAATAAGCACTATAAAGAATGCACTTGCCCAAAATTTTGGACAGACAGAAATAAGCACTATAAAGAATGCACTTGCCCAAAATTTTGGACAGACAGAAATAAGCACTATAAAGAATGCACTTGCCCAAAATTTTGGATAGACAGAAATAAGCACTATAAAGAATGCACTTGCCCAAATTTTTGGACAGACAGAAATAAGTACTATCAAGAATGCACTTGCCCAAAATTCAGTTTTACAAGGAAAACGTTCCAAACTTTTCAGTGTTTCTGGAGTTGTAATCTAGTCACCTTCCCTACTTACGAGCCTAATTACATAGAAGTAATGTGTTCAGTATTAGCCAGTAGGCAAAATTTTTGTCACGTAACGTCTTTCTTCGCGGAATATGTTTAAGATCAATAACAAGACTAACAGAAGCGGAAAATGGATATCAGACGGAAAAGGTTTCGAGTATTGAAAGAGAAAGATGGGGTAAGATTGAACTTTTTTACTAAAACTAATTACAAAGGAGACAAACATCGTTTCAGTATATGTTTTCAATTAATTAATTAACTATTATGTAAGGTATGTTATGAAAGGTAATGATATGTTTTCTTTTTATTTAGATGCATAAATAAGTTGTCCAAACTTGGCCGAACGAAAACATGTTTTGCCATTCAGAAATTAGTGGGAGTAGATTAATTGGGTCTCAAAATTTGTGATCATACAATATGGCTCCTCCTTTGAATACAAATTTTTGTGTTTTCAGACACTAAAAGGCAGTTATGTGTGTGTTGTATCTGAACCTCTACTAAAGAAACAGAAATCTAGACAGTGGTCGTAATTATGGAGAATTGGGCAAAAATAGCGCAAAAGTACACTTGTAAATATGAATGCGCGAGCATTCATATTTACAAGTGTACTTTCAGACTGGCACTGTCAACATCTTTAGAAATATGTTAGTGTCTTTCCGTCGTGGGAAATCTCTTAAAAAATAATCTTAAGGAATTGTCCGCTTATAACAATAATAATGGAATTTGTCTAACAAATGCGCCGTTCACTGAAAGGTGTTTTTATGACCATACACCAACAATTCCGTTGTGTGTAATGCAATAATAAGGTTAAATTCTTTCTCTGGAATAATAGACAGAGTAAATCATTGGTTACCAGAATGGATATAGAAAAATTCTCCGAAACATACCTCCAATTCCTCAGCCAAAACATAATCCTATTTTACACTAATTTTTGTTTGCAAGTGTAAAGTTGCGATTTCATATAACATCCCACTAATGCAAATTGTTTGCATCTTCTCAACCCTCAAAAATTTTAAACCCCTCCAAATCTTATTTCTGGCTATTAGTTTTGATCATAAGGTGTGTTCCTAAATATATAATTAACTTTAGAAATTACGAATACGTAAAAGACTGATGGTAACGCGTGACTGTCAGCAACTCTGTAATTATTAGTTGATAACACATTAAGCTTCATGCCGAATTTTACAATGTCACATAATTTCCGGAATAAACCATTTTATAAATTAATTTGGTACCTCAATAAACATGCTTAGAAATTACTCGAAAAATCTCAAATAAAGGTAGTGAATATTTCTAAAACTAAAATTTTTGAGAACTTGTAATCCATATTTTTCAAACGAAAATAATCTAGATGAATTGTTTGGAATTTCCTGAGAATACATTTGACTTCTCTAGCACATTTAAATTTCTTGATTACTTATATCTAAAGACCCCAAAAATATTTTTTTAAATTCCGGTTTTAATTAATTAAAATATTTAAAAAAATCGCAAAATATTAAAAAAAATATTTTTTTAAAGTAGCTATTTTTTGCCGATTCTAGACTTTAATTCTGCTTTTTTAGCCTTCATTGTTACTTCAGACTAAATTAAAAGCTAAAATTCAACAAAATATAACAAATTTTGGAAAAAAACGGCAAAATAAAAAAAATATTTTTGAAAAATTTCGTAAAAAAAATTTTCGGCAAAATTTTTTGGTAAAATTTCTCCGCCAAAAAAAAAATTTCGCGGCGGCCTTCGGCCGCCGCGAAAATTTTGCCAAAAAATCACAAAATTTGTCCAAAAATGCCAAAATATTTACTAAAATATAAGTAAAATTCCCAAAATATGCAAAATATTTTTTAAATAAAAAAAATATTTTTAAAATATTTTAGTTAAAAAAAGTCCAAAATATTTTTTAAATATTATTTTTATTTTAAAAATATTTTTGGGGTCTTTACTTATATCGGCCAAACTTTAATTTTCATTAAATTTCATAAATTAACGATTTTCTGAGCAGTTTTAGAGATGTAAAATTTGTGATTTTAATGTAACAATAAAAATATAGCAGAATAAAGCACCTAAAAATAAGTATCAAACAGTCAATCCTTCTTTAACCCTTCATTGCCGGTAGGTATACCCCGTATGCCCAACGACGATATTTTGCTGATTTTTGGTATATGGGTAGATCTCGAGATTCTATTAGATGCGTATTTTTTCTTTTTTCAAAAACCCCCAAAAATTCCAATTTTTTTTGGGGGGGGGGTCAAAAGTCGGGATTTTTCCGAAAATCCATGATACCCCCTATGGTTTACGAACACCCTTCTGGTCAATTTCGATGCGCTGAGCACGAATCTGAAGTTAGTTTTTCCGTGAAGGCTCAAAAAAATTTTTTTTCCGTAAAATTTCGAATTTTTCAAGAGTGTACCTCTTTTAGAGCGCTCTAAAAAAATTTTTAGAGCTAGAACACAAAAACTAATTACATATTCTTATTCAGGACAAAAAGTTGACTCTATAAGAGTAATATCAGATTTTAGCTAGGAAGCCAAAAAACTGGCCAAAAATTACTCCAAAGCTGCGTATCTATTCGGATACTCTGGGAAATGAAGGGTTAAAGTCTCGACGTTTATTGAAGGCATAACAGAAGGCGTAACATTACAATGTTTACCATGAATAATTGGCAATATCAAGTACAATAACTCTAAAGAGAATAACATTTTTCTCATATGCTTTTAGTTAATCGCTCAACATTTCAAGATAGAAAATATTGACATCTTTGTCTTGCTCCACCTCGTGAAAAGCCAGACAAGGAAATTGTAAAGTAAATAAAAAAGTACATAAAAATACAAACCTTTTGTGTGAAACTTACACACTGACAGTGCGGCCGCCTCTCACTTTCTTTCTCTGTTTGTCTAACCACTCTCACACTATTTCGTCTTTCTCCTGTTGTCTCTCTCTGCCGCCTGATTTTGACCGTCAAGCTAACTCTCGCTATAAGTGAGCTACGATTTTATGGGCCCGGCCTCGTCATATAAGTCGACCATGCTCTACAAAGTTAGCCAAGAAAAATTTTGACGAATTTTCGAAACTAAAATCACACCTCGGGAACCTTCCGAGTAAGTGTTCTCTTCGCCAGGCGTTGTCATGCTCTATATAAATGAACACGCAATGCCACAAACTTAGTTTGTAGTCGGTTATAACTTCCCTGATGCGTGGGATTTAAATGAACATAACGTCTGAAGGATCTCTGTTCTGCCTACAGTCGAATTCCGATAAACCGACACCCTATTGACGACGACACAGCAGACTCGGAGTACAACTGTTGGATTAAAACCATTGAACTGTTAAATCGCAATATTCCCACACACACTATTCATTCCTTTAGGAATGAACTTCTTTTGTCAAGTGTTTTTTTCAATATTTTCTTCTCGAATAAATATTTATCTCCGTGGGAACAATTTGCAAGCTTGTAAAAAAGCGAATGGTAATTTAAAGAAAGTTTGTCTAGTTCCATTGCACTTCACACAATCATATTGTAATCTAACATCTTAGAAATACAGTCGACTCTCGATAATCGGCACACACGATAATCGGCATTTTCGATAATCGGCACATATTTGGCTGGAACGGATTTTTTCCATATAAAATTCTCTCGATAATCGGCATTTTGTGCCGATTAATTCGATAATATGCACAGATGTTTTGCGAATCGAAAGTGAATTTTTCCATGTAATCGGCACAAAGAAAAATGGTTCTCTTTTTGGCGCAAATTTGAATTTTTATATAAAATTGACCTGTTTTTGACCAAATTTTTTAAAATTTTTGCAAAATTTTGCTAAAATCTCGTTAAAATCTCGCTAAAAAATCTCGCTAAAATTTTGTAAAAATTCAGAAAAAAATTCGAAATTTTTTGGGCGGGAATTCAAATTTTAAACATTTTTTGAAAAAATGACAAAAAATATAGGAAATTTCGTTTATCGGCACAACTTTGCACTGGAAGGATTTTTTCCATACAAAATTCCCTCGATAATCGGCAATTCGATAATGGGCACAAATTTGGCGAAAAAAAGTGTGCCGATTATCGAGAGTCGACTGTATACAGTCTAGGAATATGTAGTCCGTTTTTTAGTTTACCGATTTTTCGTGTACTACTACTTTAATACTGTCAGATTTCTTTATTAAAAGAACAAACAATTATCACCACATATCGGAAATAACAGTTATTATGCCCATTGCTTCTGAAGCTCTTTAAAGTACATTTCCTTATGATAATTAATAGGCATTATTTTGACCGATCTAGACACCTCATGAGCTTTAATATAGCGCGTGTACAGCAAAAGTGTAGCAAATGTATGCAACGGAAATAACTGAAAAATTACGTATTCACACATATCAAAATTTTCCTTTAATACAATTACTTACGGTATTGATCAATTCGTAAACAAACATGTAATCCACAGGCGAAAGATCGACCAATGAAGATCTCATATATGACCCGGCAATTAAATAAACTGTGAAAATTATCGTAAAGAATACATCAAGAGGCCAAATCAGCTGCATTGTGACCATGTTTTCGCGCAGTTGAAAATTCATGCTTAGGTTGTATTCGACATCTTGCAATCTAAATGGTTTGTAACTGGAATGTATAAAATGTGACACTACGACTACATATGTGAATAAGTGTAAAGCCTCTACACATTGTGTACCTGGCTACTATTCACCTGTCTGTAGTGTACTCACACAAAAATAGCGTTTACACGTGGCCGCTGTCCGTGTTTTTTGCATCCAGGGTTTTGGATCCCGCTTGAGGAAAGTTTTGACATTACGTTACTGTAATACCATTTTTGGCATTCTCTATTCTCAGGGTTAAAAAATTCACTTTTCTTATGGTTAATTTTATATAAAAATTAGGCAAGTATCCAATAAATGCTCTCTTTAACCCATTTTTACATTAGGCATATACACAATTTTCGGTAAGCCATGTATTCCTTTCCATTTACTTACTTTTTGCGATATCGACGATTCTGTACAATTACCATGTAATCCGCAACGGAGGTTAGAATTATAAGAAGCATTAAAACCCAGTGCATATATGCAATGGGGTATCTGTTTCTCGGAGTCGTAATGACCAGTAATAGCAGTGGCTTTTCGACATCAAGTGATGCTGTATATGCAATAAAGAAGCCGAACCCAAATGTCATGAGCCACTGCAAGCGAACATCATTATTATTTTAGCATATACCTTCAAAGTCAATATCACTCAAAAAATGGCCTATTTTAATTTTTTTCTTAACATGTACGTGACAATTCGACAGATATCCCATCTCTCACCTTTCTCGGATCTGATTTTCCAAAGGTTCAACCTTGTTTGGATACTGATTACAGGTTCAGACAAAAATTCCCACTCCTTTTAAAACTCCTTTTAAAACATAAGGTTAGCATTATATTTTTTAGAGCTATTGTGAGTATTTAAAATATTATTTTCTGACATTCAACAACATCAAACTCACTACAAATATTGTGCAAACGACTCCAAAAGTGCATCCAACTTTCTCATACTCCTTTGCAAAAACTGTCGCCCATGCTCGCTCGGCAGTCACGGCACAATGAATAAGGGGGAAGGCAATCAAATATCTGAATAATATTTCTGGAATTAATACCGAAGTCAAAAATCAGATAATAAAAGTTGATAAAACTAACATATAAGCTGGCAGACGTAGCGTAATGGCCAACCAAATATCCGTCTGGAAGTCACAGGGACTGACGTATGTTACATTGAGAATCTAGAATACTTATTTATATTACTCGCATGTAACTGTAAAAATAAAGGAGTATAAAAGGTACCACATTTTTGGAAACTTATAATAGTATGCCAATTTTTGGGTGTTATAAGATTGAGTGAAATTGAATCTTTTCACATCCCTGGTCTATGTTTAGAAATCTTACCAGAAAGCGTAACTGAGTAACTACAGTGTCTATGCATTCTAGAGCATATAGTATGATCACGTTGACTACGAGCAGCTGCAAAGAAGAAATGTTAAAAGACGCATTTCCGGCCGCTTCTAATAAAATCATGGTATTTTTATATTGGCCCATTTTCTATTTTCAGTGTTTGTTTAGCATTTCCATGCATATATAAGTTTCATGTGTTGATCATAAGGAAATTTTTAAAATTAACTTGGCCATATAACTTGGCATTAATCCGATAAATGGAAAACGCGCCAACTTGAAAACATCGTAATTTTCCACATGCATGAGAGTATTTTTATATCTGTTAGGAAAAATTAAATTTCCATAATAACATCCTTATAGTAAGTTAAATTTACAATGTTTCATGGTAAACAATAATCTTCATATTTGGACTCTAATCACCTGTGTGCCCATCACATATGGCCACCAGGTAGTTCTAAAATTAGTTAACTAGCCCCAACTAAATATAACACAAATAAAAATTACGCGTTCTATGGAAAAGGAAGCATTGGCTAGTTACTAATAGTGGAAAACTCACCGAAAGGTTTACATGAAATTTCATGCGGCGACATTTGAAATGAGTAATCAAAATCGGCAACATAACCAAAGACACAAGTGAAATCAGCACTGAAAGTGTAATGTTGTGATCAACACAAGTTCAGCTATTTGAAACTTTACCTTGAAAGGCGCGAACTACTATCCACCACTTGTGTGAAATTACCTTTGCGGCCTGAATAAGAAAGGTAAATAATGATCATGTTATTTCACTATGTTATCTCTCTGGATTTCGTATTTCCGGCTTTCCTTAGACAAAACAGAAAGAACTCAGAAAATATCAGCTTATTCCTGCTTTTTCCGAAAAACAGACATATTTTTGAAGAGTTTATAAATAATGCGGGTGGTTTCGTGCAGAAAATACATTTTAAGGTAATTTTTTTTGCTATTTTTCACCATTTATATACGCCTAATAGTGTGAATTATTTTCACAGTATATTTCAAACAATGAACAAAGTTACCCTATCACAGTCGGCATAAGCGCTATCTAAGTAGGAACTAGTGCTAGTATAATCCATTGTTCACACACTGTATTACAGTCAAACCACAATAACTTTGTCTTCAACTGATGAGCAGGTGAAAAGTCTCATTAGTAATGGTTAACGCTATAATCGATATAATAATTAAGGAAGAAAGGTATTTGAGATTATTAGTGTCATTAGAACGGAGGAGCTCTGTTAATGTCACCTGTAATGAGGATACGATTCATCATAAGGGGAAAAAGAAGCTGACAGTGAAATGTGAAAGTACACGCGTAGGCAAATTATCACTTTCACTAGGTAGATCATTACCGGAAGCGAAGTTGTACCTTGGACAATTTTTGCCATAAATGGCATTGACATCAATAAAATATCACGAAATCCTCCACCCACAATAGACCTGTTAAAACTTTTTCTCGAGAAAATTCATCACTCTACTTCAAAGCCTTTTCCAGAAAAGTAATTTATCCAAGCATCAACTTTTGAGAAAAAAGTCAGTTTTCCTTGAAATTTTCTTTCCGAGAAAAGGTTTTAAGAAAGTGGCTTTTGAGTAAAAAAATTGTCAGTGCAATACACTAATCAATGTCGAATTGCAACAAAACATCAAGCAAAAAATCAATATAACAAGAGAAGGTTACAACTGGCTATTCCCTTCTGGGATTAAACAGCTGCGGTCCAGAGCAATTAGACCATTATGAACTATATTTAAATCGGGATTGGGGGTTTTGCTCGTACCAATTGGATTGCTACAAGTAATGGAGTCAATTTTATTGGACAAAGATTTGTCAGTTTTCTTATAATTTTGTATAAGAAAATATTTTACGATCTGGTTCACTTTTTGAAATCGAAAACTTATCCTTCACAAATTTGAAAAGGAGCCCATATTCCTTTTCTCTACGTCAATTTAGTATTTCGGTTCAACACTGAACTAGGCTGGAAATCTTAGGATAGAAATTGTTACTTTTGAGAAAACTTATTCAAATGTAAATTTCCAGAAATAATTTTTGACGGCTTATCATGTTCCATACAATGAGTATCTAGACATCGAATAGATATCACTCTCAAGAGTGACAAAACTGGACAATAGGAGCAGAAAATTTTGGCGGCAAATATCGAATTTTGCATTTACTTTACCCTATCTAGCTTCTGGCTCCAAATGTCATTCTCTCTACATATTTGCAAACGCGCTAAGTAACCTAATTTATACGCTAACTTTTCATTATGGAAAATTGCCATCTGTACACTTATATAACTACAAAGTTCTAACTACAAGGTTCTTACAAATATTTGATGAATCTAAAAAATAACCGCTCTAGTTCAGAATCATAAAAATGTGAAGAATGGTACCGGCGTGAACAAATTCTGAGACAGATAAAATTATAATTATAGAAACTTTTACATAAAAATTCAAACGTGATGGTAATATTAGAGCAGTATGGCCAACGTGTTTTGGGTGTGTTGTAAAGGTAATTTGATGATAGACTTACCGAAATAGTACGATCGGCTGACATCGCCAAGATTATAGTCAAGGATACGAAAAACAAACCCCTAATTTTGACATATCGCATGTTAAACGAAGCAATAGACATTAATTACTGGCTTTAACGCAGACGATTTGGAGAGAACTTTGGCGCATGGGTATTGCCGTCCGTCTGGCGTAAAATTGTCTTTATATACAATTTGTATGCATAACATTATGACAGAACAAAAAGTTTAGATGACGGTATCAGAAAAATAGAATCAAGGAACTAGATAGTGAGGAATTTTTGTTATGAAAACCGAAACTTTTCCACCGTTTAGATTTTGAAAGGTTTGAAGCTTTGGGTTTGCAATTAAGAAAAAAAATTTCTTGATCTAAATATTTTTTGGCAGGACGGATTTCACCCATATTGTCATGTTGGCTTTGGTTCAGGATTTAGTTTAAGACTCAAGTCATACGGTTTGGCATTCAATTCAAATAGTGTAGAACGTTTTACGACGATTAAGTTAAAAAGTCTGACTTGGGTTAAAAAATTATTGTGCAAATTACATTATTCAATTTTCCAAATAAATTCGATTAATATAATCCCTAAATCCCGTGTGTATCAAAAGTTCTGTGCCAACATTTAATTCAATTTGTAACAAAACTTTACGCAACGGCAAATATATAGTCAATGTATCACATGTTTATATACTAGGGGTCTGCAAAATTCGGCGAGCCCGAGCTTTGAGCCTAACCCACCCAGGCTCGGGCTCGGGCTCGACAACTGGAGTCGAGCTTCGAGCCCGATTTGAATTTTATTTTTTCCCGCCTATTTTTTGGTTATCAAAAATTGGTCTTTTCTTGTTTTTTGCTAGTATTTTGTATATTTAATATAAATAGACAAAACTGAGACGATTTAGTTAATTTTTTTCATAAAATTTACATGCAGAGTCAAATTTTACCTGTATTTTTCCAAAAATTTTCCGGGAAAATATCAAAATGTCCAAATTTTCCCATTTTTGCTTATGGTTTTTTTAATGCTATTTTACACCCTTTTTTAAAAAGCTTCAAAACTTTTTTCCGCTGGAAAAAATTCATGGGCTTAGCCCTATCAGGGCTTGGGGATCGGAGCGGAATGCACACGGCCGAAAAGCTAAAATTTGAACTTCCGCCGTCCGTGCCCTAGAGGGCGCGGCCGAGCGGAAATACTTTTATCAGTCAATATTTTTCGCGGGCGGAAAAATTTAGCAATTTGCGGTATTTTGGATCAAAATTAGTACTTACTAAAACGACAATCATCATTGGAAATCAATGGATAACTAATGAAAAAATTGTTCCATTTTTGTGTATTTTTATGAAAATTTTTAATATTTTTAAAATACTTGATGGAGAACTGGTATTCAAATAGCGCCGCAGGCGAAAATTTTTCAATTTTTTGCCGGTTTGTCACAAAAATTTGCACTATTCCAAAAATAGTAGGAGAAAAAGGCAACCAAATAGCGCCGCAGGCGGGAATTTTTTAGTTCTGAATGGCGGTTAACTAAAATTTTCGCCTGCACAGAACTTAAATTTTCACATTTTCGCCCTTTTTAGCTTAAAATCCGTAGTTTTGGTTACTAAAATCGACAATTACCGTTCAGTAACAATGGCGACATAAATAAAAATCTGCGCAGCTGGCGAAAATTATTCGAATTTCGGCCCTGACCCTATGATTTTCCCTGAAACTGGTCATTGAGTGTTGCTCAAAATGCTCAGCTTTGCCGTATTTCGTGGCATTAGTACAAAGTGAGACGAAAACAATGGAAGAAAATACATAGCCACAAAAGCGCCACAGGCAAAATTTTTTAGTAAAATTGAGTTTTTTGCATGTTCTTCGAAATATTTCAAATTTTTCGCTCGGCCGCGCCCAATGGGCGCGGCCGAAAATGACCGAGCCCGAGCCCGTAGGCTCGAAGCTCGACCCCTTTTTCCGAGCTTCGAGCCCGAGCCCAGGCTCGGGCTCGGTGAAATTCGATTTTGGCCGAGCCCGAGCTTCGAGCCCGACCCACCCGGGCTCGAAAGCTCGGGCTCGGGCTCGCCGACCCCTATTATATACCGTCCACTAAAATATCTTTCAGACAATGACATTTTAAGTGCAAAAAACATTCAAACAAATAATGGCTAAATTAGTAAAACTCAGGTTATTTACAATCCAAAATAGTACAAAATCGATGCATACAATGCTCAAATTCACTTATACTGGACGGCTAGGAAGTGTGTGCGGGATACTCTCTTTGATATAACACCGCAAATGACTCTGAACTCTGCTTGGATTCCCATAGGTATCTAGGTTTAGCCTAGGCGAGATTATGTAATATATTTTGTAAAGATTCAAGTGTTGTTTTAGGAAATGTAACTTAATTTAAATCTGAACTATTAGTACAATTACTATAAATGACTCAAATAAATTCCCGGACACTCGTTATAAAAACTAAAATTTTAAACTTCGTAGGCGCTAAATAAAGGAGCACGTAAACATTTTTATTTCAATCGTCATTTTCGTGAAAATGTTCACATGACAAAAAATGCCCGTTCCCGTACCTGTAGGCACAAATACGGAAACATTTCCGTGAAATCTGAAGAAAAAACAAATAGAACCATATATGTCTTGTGCTTGCGCAAAGCAGACAGGTAAAAGCCAGCGGCACTTTTATTAAAGATTTTCATTTTAGTTGATTGTATTTCTCACGAATATGGCAGATATATAGAAGCGCTCTGGTTTTCCAAAGAGGAAGTGTTGCCATGTGAAAATATGATTGGCATGTGGCTAACTCATTCACCAACGCATAAAAATGATGATTCATTAAACATTTATATGGGAATGTATTTGTTATTAACATTTTGTCGGATTGCATAATGGTGATTATATAGCTTATGCAAATTAAATTAAATAATGACTATACCAATAGATTGAAGACTGAGAAATATTCTGGGACAACTGAGTATATTCTAGATTATATATTTTTGGATTCTGCATCATAGAAATGATTAAAGTTATGCAAAACTTTCGCAATGCAGATTCAGCTTTACAAATTTTTTAAATTCGGAGTCAAGCGTTACGTAGTATTCTGTTCTGGCTCGGAGAACAGAGAAGAAAGAGATTACGGATCTCTAACGTTCTAGCTGCACTAAATCCTAGCAGAGAAGAATCAGGAAGAAAGCAGCTAATATATAAACCTCCAGCCAACCCACAACAGCAGGTCGGCGCCACCCTTTTCCACTCAAAAGCTCTGGCTAATCAAAGCTATGACATATTCAAATTTGGTATAAATTATACACTTCGGACATAGCAGATCTCTACATATAAACTGGCACGTAGTCAGAGCAAAACTTAGGATGTTGAAAATTTCGAAGAATAAGAAAAGTATTCTTAATAGTTCAAAATTTTTGGGGTCTATAATCTGTTCACCTGCCTATATGAGCAAGGATTCGCCTACTAAATCGATGATGTCAAAGGTGGTTTTTGATCTCTGTTAGAGAAAGTCGAGAGATAGCATGAAAGCGATTGAAAAAGCAACGGAGGCGGCTATCCGGTAAATGTCAATGTCGTGACAACCAATTTTATGGAAGAGCCCAACACATATAACCTCGTTAGTATACAAGTGCATGGAAACACGCAAATAAAAGTCACACAACCAGCGGCCAAATATTCGCAAAAACATAGAAATTCAAAGCATAGGGCTTTGACAAAAATTTAATGAACTTATACGATATTATGGCAGCAAGGGAAAAGCTTCTCTGAATGCTTATTACGAATGCTTATTTAATTTGAAACAGAACGATGTAAGGATACGATAATAAGAAAGAATGTGTCATTTATAAACTTTTTCTGTTATCATTTTTCGAAAATGTGTCCTCTGTTAATGGAAAAACAAATAAAAAATATTATTCTATTGACGTCAATTTGGTATTATTCATGCAAATTAAACGCGGTAAAAAACGGTGAAGGAAAGCTGGTTTGACACCGGAGCAAAAATCAGAGAGGGGCTGAGTAATTCGAGATTAAATCTTTCAAATAAAGTGAACTTCTACGGAAAAACAAAAGAATCAATTGTTTGCAAATAAATGTCAAGTTTTTTGATTGCTATGACGACAAATGGTGAGAAAACTTTGCAAAGGGTTCGTGAAAGTTAACCTAGTATCAATTTCATTTTCAACCTAATATCAATATCGTAGATTGCATCTAGCAAAGTATACCGAAGTGAAAAAGTGCCAGAAGAGAAAGAGTCAAAAAGAAAAGTGTCAGAAGAGTGACAAATCTTTCGCGCCATTGTGAAATTTTAAAAATGGAGTCCCAAGGCGATAAAAGATTGACACAGTTTTACCATTTTCATTGTCCATTTATTACTCTTCTAACACTTTTGTTGAACAACTGTTTTGAAATTTCGCAATGGTGCGAAAATTTTTGTCACACATTATCACCTTGGTATGTGACTAAGGTTTACAGAAAAAATTCCAATATAGGAAAATTTCATTAGGACAAAATTCGAAATCAGCAATTTTTGCACACATAATCTAAAGGTATATAACACCATAAAATTCTTTCATTTTCGTACGGTTCATGCTGAATGCTTGACTTAGCCTTATTGTGTTGCTTTACATTGTCTAATTATGTTAGGCGACGTCTATAGTGTGTGGCCATGTGCCCCCTTCGTTTTGATAACCTTAATTTTTTTATAATTGATTTACACCTTTTGATTCCAATTTGTATCACGAGCATATTACAAACATTCTAGATAAATGAATTTACTAGCTGTTTTCCTCCTATTATTTATTCTATTCTAGGTATAACTAATTTACAATTTATTGAGATACAGACTGATCAAACGACAATTAATGTCTGACCAAATTGGTAAACACTCAAAATGTTAGAAAAGCGGACCATTAGCGAAAAATTACCTTAGAAGAAAACAGGTTTGAGATTTTAAATCAGATCACTTTTCGATGGACGAGCAAAACCTCGGATGACCCATATATTCTCGGGGTTCGTAGTGTTTCGTAGAATGTTTTGCGTACTTCTCACTCTTCACAAGTTCATCTTTTAATTTGAATATATGTATTCCCAATATAGGAAATATACCTACTATCAAAAATTTATTTTGGCAAAAATTCACAAACATGTTTCCAAAAATCGGCCTGTTTTGTTAAATATTATATTATAAAATTTGTTGTTGAATAACTGTTTTTATTCAATGTTAATAATTTCCGTTGTGAGAAAAATTAAAAATAAAAACGGTGAGCGGAGAAAGGGAAAAGTTTTAAATATTTTGGTTCTAAAAGGAAATTTATTTAAATTACATTTGATCCATGTTAAAGATCATAAAAGAAAGGGAAAACCCCCTGCGGTAGAGTTAACGACGAACTCTTTTCTAGTGTCTCCTTGACACTGATAACTAATTGCTTCATTCTACGAACTAGCCCTGGCGAACAGCTACGCGAAATGGACGGACTACTCCCAGACGTACAAAATGGGACATACAAATCAATTTATTGGATTGGACAGCACTGAAAATAGTACGATCTCGCCAGTGAAATGGTAGAGAGTCAAACAGTAGTACACGTCAGCGATCGACGAGCTGCAGCATATATCGAATCGAGACTCTAACTCATACAATTTCTTTGGCGTAAATTCGGGGCCGGGTATACGAAACTTGTAATGTAAATTCATTATGACAGGCGCAATTTTTTGTATTTTTAGTTACTTATGAGCATACAAAAATAGATTTCAAACAGGTTAAATTTTTAACAAAAATATTTTTAGTTTGTAGACCTATAAGCTCAAGGAATTGTGTCATCCAAGTAGGTAAAAGTATCTCAAATTTTTTATCAGAACACGGTTGAAATACTGAGAAAAATAGATAATTGAAAGTCAGAACTAAAAATAGTCATCTAATTTCTTCTCACAATTTCATCACCTTAACCTCAGTCTTGCACTCAGGGGTTAGTGGGCTGTACCACTGGCTGTTGTTGGGCGGGTTGTGTTGATGCAGGTTGAGCTGGTTTTTGCGTTGGCTTGCAATAATTCCATGCCTTAGGCCGACCAGTGCTCTTATCCTTTGTTTCCACTTTATGGGACTTCAAAGTTTCAATCATGTCATATCGAAGATCTTGCATCCTAGTTATACTGATGGTATCCGTCCCATTTGAATACGCATCGATGTTGGCATTGTTCTTTATCAGAAAGTTGCGCATCGGTTTATCTTCGTTTATGATTGTCAAATCCAGAGCCGCTATCCCGAGGCTGTCCAGTTCATTCAGGTCGGCGCCGTTGTCAAATAACATTTGGGCTATATCTATGCGGCCGAAACATGCGGCGAAATATAGAGCGGTTTGTTTTTCATCAGTCTTGGCATTAACGGTTACTTTTTCAAACGGGTTCGTTGGGTGTTTCCATTCGAGAAAGTACTTCACTACGTCTTTTCGACCATACATAGCAGCCATTTGAAGAGGGGTGTATTTAAGAATGCTATTGTAGTAGCTTTGCTTTGCGTTAATGGAAACACCAGCGCTGAGCAGCTTCTGAACTTCTGCTAAGTCGCCTTTGGATGCCGATAGAATCAATGATTCTTCTGCAAGTTTAAAAGATTATAGCGGAAGCAAAAGTAACATTAATATCTAAACTACAGGCAAATATTTTTGCCTGCCATGTTTGATCACAAGGTCATGTTAAAATTTTCAGTTAAAATTTTCAATTTTAACTTTAATTATAAACTAAATTCATTTTTAAATATTGCATATGACAAAAGTTGAAACGAAAGTTAGTAATAACAAATATTATATCCAATCTTATGAGCCGCTTTCAAATGAATCGGAAACGTTTCAGGAAAACGACATATATTTCTTCTAACGACGCCGGGAAATTACCAACGAACTGTTTCAGGAATGTATTGATTTTGGAAGATAATACGACAGCCTATATCTTGTCGCACTGCAGTTAAAGCGCAGAATTACCGTATTTTCTCTAACTAAGCCCCAGGGGCTTAATTATTTCAATACCCCTCTAGGGGTTTAATTATAGGGGGCTCAATTATAGGGGGGATTAATTACTTGGATCGCGCCGAAGGCGGGGCGCGAAAATTTTTGCGACTTTTTTGTAAAATTTTCGGATTTTTTGCCAGTTTTTTAAAAAATTTTTAAAAAATACTAGCAAAAAACAGCGAAAAATTTGGAAAAAACCAATTTTTGGGGGGCTCAATTATAGGGGGCTTAATTATTTCAATACCCCTCTAGGGGGGTTAATTATAGGGGGGGCTCAATTAGAGAAAATACGGTAGTTAACATACGTTCTCTTACCAAAACATGTAAGGAAATGTAGTCTTTTAGATAATTTAGCGTAAATTTTATACCTACCATCTTCCTGTTGGGTTGCGGCTGATACGACCCATATTTGCCATATTACTTCAGTAAGTAAAAAAAGCGTATAACAATAATTAAATCATACACATTTCAATATTTTGCTTCTCATTTCTAGAACTCTAAGCAGCTTTAAACAAGGGGAAGCGGTCAAAATCCTCCCGGTCATAATCCCCCAGTGGCCTTTTTTACCATAACTTTTTACTGGATACATTCTAGAAGGATGAGTGGTGGTTTAAATCAGAGCTAAGACCCTGGGTTACCGATCGGTATATTGCACGCCGGATTTTTATTCAAGGCTCTCGAGATTCAAGTCTTTTTGTCGCAAAATTTCAACTTTTCAAAAAAGTTGTTCAACAAAATGACTTGAATCTCGGGAACCTTGAACCGAGATCCGGCGTGTAATATACTGATCGGTAACCCAGAGTCTTAGCTATGATTTAAACCACCACTCATCCTTCTAGAATGTTCCAGTAAAAACTTCTGGTAAAAAAGGCCACTGGGGGATTATGACCGGGAGGATTTTGAACTAGTCTCGCTTTAAACAAGGTTAGAATATTTTAGAGTACGATACGTAATACGGACATGTTAGAATTTTTGTTGAGCCCATTCAAAATAAGCATTATACAATGCAACATCTTCCACAAAATTGTACTTACGAACAAAATTGAAAATGAGGACATATTTTACCGAAAACAAATAGCAAATAAAAAATTAACGAAAAATGATGAGTTGTCTAGGTAGGAATCAGGTATTACACCAAGACAGACACTATATACCCATACCCTATTGGACGCACACTCTCTTGCACTACTTTTGTCTACGCCAGACAGAGAAAAGAAGAAACGTGTAGATATTGTTTAAATTAATAATAAGAA